>JAZHYW010014805.1:0-76759 GCA_037355805.1 Ixodes ricinus
CCTCGAGGTTTGTTGCCGGGGATTCGATGGTGAAATACTTGTCCTAGTATTTCTCATCGAATAACCGGGTGGCTGTTGAAGTGCGGGCGTTTAGTGGCATTAAGATCGAGGCTTTGTTTTCCAAGGTGTCTGACACCCTGCTCGATTTTGGCCGTGCGTTACAAATACCGCCGGCTGGCCGCGATCTTGGAACGCAGTCCGACAATGCAAATCGCCTTTTCTTCCGTCCATCCGAGGTGGGAGAACAAGTTTTTTCTGTTGGAGTGTCAGCGTAGTCAGAGTGCCGAGATCCAGGAGTTGAATGATCGACACAGAGACGTGAACTGGCTCCTGCAGGAGTTCTGCCGCAAGAAGGGCTTCGTGTTCATCGGTGATCACGTGGACGAGTGGCATCTGTGCATCGGCTACTGTTTTATATGTCATGGAATAAACCGTTTCTGGAACCTTTTACTTAGTTTTCTCGGTTGAATGCTCATTATGTTTGTTATTACTTGGACTAATGCATGTTTTTCCTTCTCACAATTTTTGGGAGATTGCGAGCGTGCGCGCAAGTGAAGAACGCACGGAGCGGTGGGCTCGCACTTGTCCCCTTCGATGCACATAAGCTCACACTAAAACGCTTCGAACCAAGCCAACCACACACACGACGAAGACCCACCAGCCCTCACCGCCTCGCTTCGGCAGCGATGTACACATGGGCTAAAACCCCGGGGACCTTACCCATGTGTGCGTGTGCGTGCGGGCCCGCACGCACACAAACGGATGGCACGCACGCCGCCCACACGTGTGTGTGACTCCAGGACAACATAACTATAAAGATATTTATTGATACTATTTATTGATACTACTGTGACGTCGCCGCGTCGTCTGCTGCATGTTGCCGCTCATGCAATTTTTTTAGAAGAATTACGTCCCTACTTGGCACGCAACTCAGCGCAAATTATTCTAAAATGTTCCTTTACTATGTCAACAACTGTTGACGTTCCGTACATCCCCACAATATCGAAGAAACAACCATTTTCTCACGTTCCCCCTGCATTTCTGACCGGAGTTGGAACCTCCGGTTGTTCGCCGCTAGTCGCCGAGTCGAAGAAAGCCTTCAAACGTCTTGAATTATGCTACTGCCGCCTGGCGTGCGGCGCGTTTGGTGTGGGCGAACTTGCAAACCCCCAGCAGACTCGATGGCAGTTCTGGGCCCGTCAATAATTTGTTTTGTTCGGTATCTCGACGGTTGTTACTGCTTTCGGAGGTTTATCTCATTGTTTTTTGCGCGCTATTGCGACCGGGCAGAATGGTTGTGCGTTTTATAAAGCTCGTTTCTAAACCGGCGGGTCCATCCGAAATGTCGTGGGCTTCAGGGAGTGACGCCTGTGAGGCTTTACTTTTTTTGACGGTGAGCAGATGCGAAGAGTAAATTGAAAACAATATGATAGATAGTTAAATGGCTAAGGCACGTGTTTTGAGTGGTCCGAAGGATGGCTTACGGCAATAGCAATGAGGCCTCGCCTTTAGGGCGGCTAAAATCACTGAATAGAGCAGGGCGAGCAGGGGGCTCTGATCAAGACGTGGCTTTGTCGCAAGACGTTCGAATCGCAACGTTGCCAAATTGTTATATGATCGTACTCGATAGCAAAATGCTAGAATTGCAACACGGAACTCTCACACGCATCGCACACTTTGGCCATTGAGACAATTGCGTCGAGTCCGTCAGCTTTAGGAGCGGAAGTTGCGACTGCAATAAAATCCGTGTGCCCCACGTACACGCTTCTGCGACGAGTGCAGCCTCTCCGACGAACATTGCAGTCGGTATCGCTACGGCAGCTTCGCCGGTGTCAGCTGTTTCAGTCGTGCCTCCAAACACACATTGTCGTTTTTTGACATAAGAAAAAGCAGACAGGCAATTCTTGATGGACAGATGTTTTATTAGATTTTTCAGACATCAGGCTCGCAGGGCTGAGTGCAAAAGGAAAAGAAAGTAACACGCCGCCCGTTCCTGAACTTTGTCAACCTGAACACTGCGCGACCTTACCAAAAATACACTGCACTAATAAGAAGAAAAAAATGTTTTGCCAAGAGAGCAGCATGGAGATATTATTTCGAAATAACACGGAACAAGCGAACGTGCGAGAATGCTACCACTGACCAACCAACCAACTTACTTCACTGTGAACATTGCCCTTACTCGAACTCGTAGCTAAGAAATATTAAAAAGTAAGAAAACCGCACGCACCAGTTATAACTTGAACTTGAGCCCACCAATGTAGTGGAAAAAATGAGGAACTTGCGGACGTTCGAGGACTCACACTCAAAAAGCACCAACGTTGATCGCGTCAACAAGCACAGAGCACAGCACTAACCAACTCGCTTCGCTCACAGGATGAAAACGTGGAACTTCGTATTATTCGGACACAGGTAGAAAAACAATACACACCGCTTGAACTTGAGCAGACACATTGCTAACATTGCTTGGTCAATGCTAGCCGTAACCGGCTTCACTCACTCACAAAATGGAAACGTGAAACTTTGTATCATTCGGACACGGTTCGAAAAACAACACGCACCGTTTGAACTTGGACACACATAATGAACACTTGAGCGCACACACTGATCACGGGACATAAAAAAGGCCGAATGTCGAGGCCCCGCGAACGCTGAAAAATCACCATAGGCGAGATAAACCCACGAGCGGTTGCATGCTGCGATGTCGCCTGACGAATAGATGAACCTTGTTTTCTATAAAAAAAAAAAAAAAAAAACTTTGTTTCAGTTTAGGTCCGAGCGCGGCCGATGTTATGAGCCGAAGGGCCAATCAAACAGCGAAAGAGGCACAACGTCATGGCGTGCTCTCTGCAGTTGATAGGACCAGCCGGTATTCGCCGTCTCTCCGTGCGTGCTTCTCCGCCGGCTAGTCATATCAAGTGCAGAGAGCACACCATGACGTTGCGCTTTTTGCGCAGTTTGATTGGCCTTGCGGCTCATAACAACGGCCATGCTGGGACGTAAGGTGAAACGAAGTGTAGACGTGCAGGTTTTGCATGGCGACTAGAATGCCACAGCCGCGACCAAAGGCCGGCTCACACAGTAGCGACCAGATTAGGGTGATGCCACCCTTTGTAGTACCCGATGCCGACAGCACGCACTCACGGGGAAAAAACAAGGAAATCGACGAAAACAAAATGTCGCCATAGCACAGTCAGCGCCACAAACGCGTGCAGAGACACGCTCTTTCACGCGCTTTTGAACAAAAAAATAAAAATAAACGTGTGGGACAAAATGGCGAGATGCCACCACCCTAAGCAAAGCGCACATGAAGGCACCCTAGGGTGCCTCAGGCACCCTAGACCAGATGCGATACGTGTGACTGCGATTTCATGAGAGCAGATCAGACGCCAAGTATTTTAGGGGTGTTCTTTTTTATACATATACAGGCTCTGCGTTCACTGCACGGACACGCGCAGTAAGCGCAGCACTCGTGTGTGTATAAAAAAGATCACTTCTAAATGCATTGGGCGTCTCATGAGCTCGCATGAAGTCAATCACACGTATCGCAGCTGGTAGCTACTATGCAAACTAGCCTTGACACTTCATCGAGATGGTGGTACTTCGAGCTTTTTGCAGCTCACAGCAGGGCGACGTGCAGTAAGCCCACGACGGCGTCCATGCCAACCGCGCTCCAGTGGACCAAGTCCTGCCGTCCTCTGCCAGCATACCGCCTGATAGAAATGGTTGTTATAATTTTGATCAAACTGCGCAAGCCTCTTATGATTCCATGATTTCAGTAACGCTAGAACAACTTACCTAGCATACATGTCAAATCGCACTTTCGTCCGCCGCACCACGAAAGGTCGATGGATCTCCACTGGCATGGTGACACCTAGAACGATCGGTACAGTAACGAAATTAGTGGCAAATTGTCCAACCGGCGAAGTTCCGCACTTACTGCTTCCGCAGTGAGCGATCCAGTGGTTCACCCTGTTGACTGTTTGCCAGCTTCTTCCGCGTCGGTGATGCAGCGCAATGGGAGGCAGCGTCAGTATCACCACCTTCTCCGCATGAAGTGTAAGCCATCCCAGTATGATGGCCAGGTCGGAGATGAGGCTGCACGCGTCACATTCGCCCCGCAAATCGTTGGTCCCGATCATCAGGATTACGCGCGGGGCGATAGGCGCCTCCATCACCACATCAAGCAGCTGGCTTGCTGTGGCCCCGCTCACCAACGTAGAGCTCACTGCGACAAAAAGGACGTTCAAAACAGGAATATGTCATGATATGGAATGAAAAAAAAAAAAAAGATACACACACAGAGGAGGACGGCATACATGCATTAGGCAAGCCTACGAATTATGAATCCCGGAGAAAAGGTCACCGGAGTAAAGCTCACCGGAAACCCGGCGGATGCGGAGAAAAGCTCACCAGAATTTTGATAGGTGCGGAGAAAAGCTCACCCACGATTCTGCGAACCGATCTAACAATTTTTCTTCACAGCCTGTCGCCCCGTGACAGAACGTTCAGAATTGGGCGCACACATTTCATTGACGCCGTTCAATCAAGGCCATTTCATCAAACGTCGTTTCATCGAAGCCGTTTCATATAACGCAGTTTTATCGAACGGTATGGTTTCTGGCCGGATTGTTTCTCGCCTTTGTAAATAGTTTTTTTCTTTTTGCATAAAAACTAACAATATTCTGCTCCGTTTTCTTTTCTTTTTTTGCTTTGCTTTGTGATAACCAATGACCTCTTTCGGTGATGTAGACCAAGACGGACTTGTCACTTTTTGGGGGGCAGTCTCCATGTGTAAGTAAGCAGCTTAGAAAAAAAGACGCGTCAACAACTTTGTTTGTTGTTCTCATGCATTCTGCAAAACTGTGGACTCTTCTGCTTCTTCATTTTTTTCTTAGAAAGTAAGCCAGTCTTCTGATAAAAACACTGTGAGTGCGCAGGCGAACTGGTGGTAGGTAATCATGGCGTTTTTAAACCTAAGACTGTGGTGCAGAAAATTAAAAAAAAACATTTAGTCTAAGGAACGGACACAGAAGGGAACGTCTGGGGTTGAACGAGAACACTTCAACATGGTAAAACCCGAAACGTAGGACAAAAAAAAAAGAAAAAAAGGGGACAACACAGACACAGACCTGTGTCTGTGTTGTCCCCTTTTTCTTCTTTTTTGTCGTACGTCTCGGGTTTTACAATGTTGAAAGTTCACCAGCTCGCTTGCATCTTCTCTGTAATTTCTATATTTGAGAACACTTGATTTTAGAAATACTTATACGAATATGAAAACAAAAAAGCGCAGAATGAGCGGAAAGCAAAGTGCGACATATAAACAGAAAAAGAAATCAAAGCCCAGAGTAGGGCCGCGAATATTGAATTTCAAGTATTGATTGTTAGATTTCGTAGGTGACCTTTTCCCCGCACTCGTCAAAAGGAAGATGAGCTTTTCTCCGCATCCATCGGTTTTGACGTGAGCTTTTCTCCGCCACCCACGAATTATACGTACCAATTTGTTGTCGCCTTAGTCCGGAGCAGTGTTCCGCTAAACGCCACAACATTGAGTCGCCGATCAGTTGGTAGCCATTTAGCGACGCTGGGCCGTTGGAGAAGATCATGTCTGCGACAGATACAAAGTTTGTAACACTGTGCACGAATTAAAAAAATCTAAACTCTTACGAAAAATAAATCTTGCTACTCACCTCCCAATTCACGCTCGAGGAAGATACACATAGACCTCCAACTAGAAACTAAATGTATCCATCGTATTTTGTTTATATAGGTGAAGGGAAGGGAAAAGGGCGAGAAGGTGAAAAGTCGAGAACAAAGAAACACCTCCCAAGCTTTCGAGTGCTTCTAAACACACAGACGGCAGCCTTAGAGGCTGTTAGGAAATAGACAAGACTACACAAGACAGGAACCCAATACGTCCATCTATTCTTTTTGTGCGTATGTTTTCCTTCTAACTAATAGGAATATTTTACTTTCTACGAAAAAGGCTCGAGAGATTGCGCGCAGTACTGTGAAAGCCACTTGTGAGAGGGGGAGGAAAGTCGCTTTTGTAGAAATGTTGAGTGACGGGCTAATCTTCGAGGGGCACACTAGCGACCAGGATACGACGTGGCGACACACAAAAGGGGACCCTCTTCTAATCCTCCCCTCATCTTCACCTGCTTGTGTAAAGGTGCGTTCACACCGGCGATGCGATCTCGTCGCGCGATCACTTTTATTGCAAAAGCGACCATCGCGGGCAAAAAGCGACGCGATTTGAGCAGTCGCTTGCTGACCCGACTTTTTGCGATGCGATCTCGTCGTGGATCGGCTGAGCCAATACGGAATTGTAGTAGACCGTTTTCTCCTCCGCTACGGTATCCCTGAAGAAAACGCCGCAGCTGCGCATGCGCGCCGCCAGCCTTATCTGCATAGTTCAAGGTCTTGTGGCGGATTACGGAGCGCTATCCGGGTGCTTAGCGGGCTGCGGAAACGGTCTACTACAATTCCCCAAGCAACGGCGTTCGGAGCGAGAGTTTTCGAGAAACGACTCGCCAACGAAGGCGTTGGACTCGCTCATCGCGCACGCCGGTGTGACCATCTAATCTTTTTGCGATGCCATCTAGTCCCGTCGCGCGACTGCTTACATCGCCGGTGGGAATGCGCTCACCCCTGTACCTTTGGCAACACTGCGCGCTGACAGTGCGGTGGAAGCCGCACGCTCCTTAGACCACTCAACCGAAGCCTTGCGACACGTGGTCACCCCTCTCCGCATACTCACGGGAGAGAGAGAGGTCAGGTGCTAAAAGGCAGGCAAGTGATTGGTCCGGCGAACACGTAGCTCGCATCGGGATGCGCAGCGCGACTCGTAAAACGCGTTCTAGTAGACCGTTTTGGGCACCGGCTCCGAGTGTTGTGTAACCGCAGGACAACGTCAAACACATGTGTGCTCAAGTTTAGGCGTCCGGATCTAGCATCTGATACAGTGTCGACTAGGATGTTTCTTTTGGCCGTGACTTTCTACAAAAAAAAAAAAAAAGCCGTGGTAATTTTTTGCTTTGCGCCCTGAAAGCTGACCGCGTTCTGGCGATGATTCAAGCGACCAGTTGTGTCCCCCGGCTCCCCGACCCTTTTTCCTCATTTTCCTCCAGTTCCGTGTCATTTTTCTTTTATAGACGTGATGGCCGTAGGTTTGCAGCCGGAGGAATATTTGTTCGATGACGGACGGTCCATTCGTCACATGACGATTCATCACAGGCCGACTGGTAACAGGCCCGCTCCTTACAGCGGAACATGCGTCAAGGAGAATTCGTCACAAGGGCAACCACAATAGTTCGTCCTCTAGAAAATGCTTTTTTTTTTTTGTTTTTGAGTGGGGGTAGGGGGATGGGGGGGAGGGGTCAACCTGGCAAAGCCCCTACAAGGTCAGCATTGCTAATCGATCGATGGTGAACAAGCTGAAAGAAACGTACCTCCGGGTTCAGTTCTGATCGAGGAATGCTGCGGTTACCTTGGCACGATTATTTTCGAACGCGTACTTCATTGTGAAAGATGGAGGTAATCGCAACGGTGAGAAGGAACAATGCGCTGTGTTTTCGGAGTTGTCTCAGAAGATCGCAACCCAAAGCAGAAATAACGTCTCATACAGCCAGTCTTGTGCGCGTTACTGAAAAAAAAAAAAAATTACCGATTACAATTACAATCACTTTATTGAAAAATGTGACTGGTTACGAAGATTCGCCCTCTAAGGGACGTGCCTCCGTCGCTGCACCCGATGATTAGATGTTTCGAGAAATGTCAAGTTTGTGTTTTCTGTTTTTTTAGGTCTCGTACCTTCAGAAGCTACATAAAAAAAATGAAAATGAAAGAAATAATGGGAAACAAAAATAAAGTTTTTTTCTTATTAGTTCCGCTACTCCGTTGAAAAACGAAGTCTAATAAATTAAAATTAGTATTATAACACTGCTGTCCTCGCCTATTATTTATACTGGTCAACCAGGCGGTGTTCGATGAAACAGCTCCGATGAAATGTCCGGACCCAGTAATACCTCACAGCCACTCGTGATCAGAGGTCCCAACACATCTGGCAAATTGAATGTAACGTTACCACTCTACAGAGGGAACAACATTGCTTCCGTTATTATTATTATTATTGTTATTACTATTACTACGGTTATAGCTATTACAAACACTCTAAATTCACTACGTTAGACGCCACCATCTTGTTGTAGGATTTTTTTTATTGTGCCCATTTCGTTTACACTAGATCTTACTGGTGTTTCATCGTAATTCGGGCATTGAAAGAACTTTTGCTGCCGATCCCATCATTTTTTTTTTACCCTTTCGCAGCAAAGGGTTATTATGATGGCATTACACACGAAATACCGTCCCAATCTCAAACTACAGCACAATGGCCTGACACAGGTGTAGTGCAGCAGTACGATGAGCAGGTTTGTATTTTCAAAAACCCCATGAAGCTATCCGGTGGTAAAAATAAAAGAACCGCCCATGGCCAGTGCGTACAAGAAAAGGCAGTGGTGACAGGAAGCGCAGGGCGTCTCTTTCGTACGGCCGGCACCCAGGGCGCACTCATATGTACCCTGTTGCTCTCACGAAGTCGGGAGACGTTGACGCATTATCGAAGGTGTACCCTTTTTCACACATAGGCGTCAGCAACGCTGGAGAAAGGGGGCGCGTGGTTTTGGAAAGCGCTTTCTACCGTTTCTACGCGCGAGTGCTCCTGCAACCCAAGCATTGTGAACAGTTACGCACTCTCGCCCGTGCATTTGCCAGCCCTGCACACAAGTTGTACAACTTCGAAAAAGCATAGTTCAAAATTGGCGGTCCTACTTTTCCATACCGCTGCAAAAAACCCATCTCGCGCGCTAGAATCGAATCTGGTTCAGTTTCAATCCCAAACAGGCATTTCGCTGGACAGTTTTCTTATCATTCAGATCACTTGGCAGCTGGACAAGTTGGGGCAGGGGGCCTTCAGTTGGGGATTATCCGGTACATTGTCCTCTGAACAATGAACGGACGCGCGAGGCGCAAGAGGGTGAACACCTGAAAGGAGGGGTGTAAGAGCGGAGAGGAAACTCAAGGTCGCAAGCGACGGGAAAAACAGGTTTCGAAATTGGCGCGGTGGTTCCGCAGCATTTCCTCACACGGACAGCCAACGCCGCCCTGGTGGTTCAACTAATGTCTTGTTCAAGATGGCCGCCGTGGTACCGCAGCCTAAATGTTCTACAGGAATTGCAGCCAGCCATTGGTCCCGATCCCGTTGACCTTTCGGAAACTCTGTCGCACAATGCCACTTTTTTTTTTCGGACGCAGGACATGTGAGCCAGCTCTTCACGCAACATCTTGGGTGTATTCTTTTCGGAGCCGATCATGAAAAATAACCACGGGCACTCACTACTCATCTCCAACTCCTCAATGTACAAAACAACTCATCCTGGAGTACAAAACAGCGAGCGGAACAAACATAACTGCAAAAGAATCGCAAACAGTTTCCACTACGCCGCGTGTCGTCTGCTACGCAGAGGGGAAAAAAAAAGAAAAAAAAGCGCACGGTCGGGTGTAGCCACGTGACTTCCGCCACTCTCTCCTCTCCACTCCTCCGACCTCCGTGCGCGGATTTCGGTTTCGGTTTCGAGCAGTTGCGTCTTTTGGCTTTATTAAAAAAATACGCTACTCTGTTGCAAAATATTAATTGGGTAGTCCTCCGACACCATAATAAAGCGCCTGGCAAAAAATGAAAAAAAAAAATTCTGGGGCGTGTCAGTGTTTCTTTAAGTCTTCGAATTCAAGGCTAATGAAGTTCATGCTATCTTTAACTTCCTTGATATCGGTCCGCATTTCACGAATATCGCTTCTGAAGTCCCTTTCCAATGCCTCCCTGAAAGCCCGCCATTCTTGCCGAAGTTCCTCCTTGAGGTCATTTAACAATTTTGACATGTCCTTAGACATAGAACAATGTGTCAAACGAAGAAAAAAATAAGACGGATAAACGCAAAACAGTGAGCGCTGTGGCAGCAGCGATGGTAATCCTCACTAAGAGTAATGAACAAACAAATACAAGCACACTTGCAAAGATGACCTGTGTGAGCGTGGTAGCTCTGTGCCGTCGCAGCTGCCAAGTGTCTGGAAGGTCAGAAGTCTCTTGCGGCTTCCGTGATCACATGTCGTCGGTGGTTTGTGCGAAAAAAACAGTCGTCCCAGGTGACTCTGTCGCAGGCTTGAGCCTATCTCGAATACTCTACTCAAGATACTGCATATTTCAAATACCTTTTGAAGTATCTTGGTATCTTGCAAATACTCTTGATCGAGAGTATATGATACTGTATTTTAAATAACATTTATGAGTATCACTTGCACTCACTATCTCAAATACCAGTTTTGACATTTCGCCATTTTCCGAGTTTTCCTTTTTTCGGTATGAAGTGGCGCGGACGTAGCACACGAGCAAATGTGAACATTCTTTCGAGCAACCAAATCATTTTTCTAGTCTGATAAGCTACGCTGACTTAAGATTGAGCTCGTGGCAACATCGGTCTTGTGCCAATTGGGACTTATGTTTCACCCCAAAAGTTCGTTCAATGAAGGTTTTCCCCTCGCCTTCCCAAAGGCGCCTTTGTTTCCTGGAGTTCCTCCCAGGAAATCTTCAAATAAAAGAAATGGTCTTACGGAAGATTGCCACACTGAGGCTCAAAGCAGAACGGGAAACGACCCACGACAACAATACAGACTTCAGTGTCAAGAAAATAACAAATAAAAGAAAATAAAAAGTAAACACAAAAAGATGATTTTTTTTCTTTTTATATATATTCGACCTGGCAAGGGCAAAACGTCGATGTTTTACAGCGGTACCCACCAAATGTCGACACAACACTCTGGTTGCCGCCGTCTCTTATAGATGGCGGTAGCTGTCCATAGTGTTGTGTTTGCCGGCTGTGCTTGCCGCCGTCGCTCATAGATCTGGCTTGCCGACTTGCGGACGTCCATTACTTCATTCCCACCATGGTACAGCTTCACTGGTCTTCCTTCTTCACCGGAGTGAAAAAGCGGAAAGTTTGTTTTTCTTCTTTTTTGTCGTCCGTCCGGCACTTATTGCTCTCGCGAACACTATTTGTAAGCGAACATTGATAAGCAGAGAACAGGACAGGATATGAAACAGGAGCAGGATCACCTCTCAAAATGCCAACAAAGCGTTCTCCAAGGTTGAGTGCCTTTCTGAACGCTGTCTACTTGAAGAAGGTGCGACCATGCAGTGCCGCGGCTATTATGTGGGTTCTCTTTGTTATCCATTCAGTCATTTCCGTATCCCAAGTTCGTTTATAGTGGCATTGACGTCACAAGGGGGGGGGGGGGGCGGGGGAGCGGACCGCCCCGAGTGCAGCCCTCAGGGGGGTGTCGCGGCGAACCGCGGGGGGGGGGGTCAGCGGGCCACGCGAGAGCGGGGAGGGGAGGGGGGGGGGTGTCGCGGCGGGCTACCGCCCCGGGTGCCGCTGACCCTCGTGACGCCACTGCCATATAGTATCCATTCACTCATTTCCGTATCCCAAGTTCGTTTATAATGAACTCCCCATATAGTGTCCATTCACTTATTTCCGTATCCCAAGTTCGTTTATAGTGAACTCCGCACATAGGGAATATGGATTGTAGGTAAACTAGGGTGCCTACATGTTTCCGCTCTGCTTTAGGGTGGCGCCAACTTCTTGTTACCCTTTCCCAGATCCTCTCCCACCGCCATTTCTTCCCACTTCTTATTTCGCTAAACGTACACAACGTTGAGTTCCTCGACACACCGGCAACACTGTGAGGCCACTTCCGTTTCCGTTCACAAGAGGAGTCGGAGGCTCAGCGGGATTCCGGTCGTCGTGGCTGTCGCTCTCTTCACTCGGGTGTTTCATATTTTGAAGTTGCGAGCAGGAAGTGTGCGTTGCTTTTAACGAAACGCGAGTTCCCGCGACAAAATAAAATGCATCAGACCGGCATCGGATGCCGGAGCCTCGCCGTTGGAACGAGAGCGGTGGGCGCTCCCTAGCCCTAACGAGGATTAGCGGCGTAGTGCGAGCGCACGACCGCCGAGTGTGACAAAAGGGTCGACGACAACAGCGGAGGTTGCCATGGTAACGAGGTAGGCAACACTGGTTTGTCGGCAACAGGTATCACAAACGTGGTCGCCACCCTAAACAGCGGAGCGGCGGAAACATGTAGGCACCCTAAGGTAAACGATGTAGCTAAAGTGCGCAGCAGGACGTGATATTCAGTGATGTCACTATAACTCAAGATACCTCTTTTTTTCCCAGAAATGTTTTGTAACATGTATCAGTGATATCCTGCTCCTTATAGTTGGACTGCATAAAAACGACCCAAGACAACAATACAGACTTCAGTGTCAAGAAAATAACAAATAGAAGCAAATGAAAATTGAACACAAAAAAAAATCCTTTTTTCCTTGTATATTTGACCTGGCTAGGGCAAAACATCGAGGTTTTACAGCGGAGCTGTTGAGGGCTAGGTTCCCCAGGATTGTGTCCGGTACCCACCAAATGTCGACACAACACACTTGTGGCCGCCGTCACTCATAGATGACGGCAGCTGTCCAGATTGTTGTGTTTGCCGGTTGTCTGCTTGCCGCCGTCGCTCATAGATGGCGGTAGCTGTCCAGAGTGATGTGTTTGCCGGTTGTCTGCTTGCCATCGTCGCTCATAGATGGCGGTAGCTGTCCTGAGTGTTGTGTTTGCCGGTTGTCTGCTTGCCGCCGTCACTCATAGATGACGGTAGCTGTCCAGATTTGCGTTTCCCGGTTGCTGCTTGCTGCCGTCGCTCGTAGATGGCAGTAGCTGTTCAGTGTCGTGTTTGCCGGTTGTCTGCTTGCCGCCGTCGCTCATAGATGGCGGTAGCTGTCCAGAGTGACGTGTTTGCCGGTTGTCTGCTTGCCATCGTCGCTCATAGATGGCGGTAGCTGTCCCGAGTGTTGTGTTTGCCGGTTGTCTGCTTGCCGCCGTCACTCATAGATGACGGTAGCTGTCCAGAGTGTTGTGTTTCCCGGTTGTCTGCTTGCCGCCGTCGCTCATAGATGGCGGTAGCTGTTCAGAGTGTCGTGTTTGCCGGTTGTCTGCTTGCCGCCGTCGCTCATAGATGGCGGCCACCTTTCCAGCCTTTTTCACTCTGGCTTGACGACTTGCGGACGTCCATTACTTCATTCCCATCATAGTACAGCTTCGCTGGTCTTCTTTCTTCACCAGAGTGGAAAGGCTAATTTTTTATCTTTTCAAATATACCCACTGACCCCTATAATTACGCATTCAACATGCGAAGTTGGATCCCTTGTTCACTGAAAGTAAATAAATTGTTCATGAAGGTAAGGCAACTGCCCATTCAAGCTTGATTAAGAACGAATTTGTTTAATCCCATGGACAGAAGGGAACCATGGACCGAAAAAAGATAAGACTGCGCAGTCGACACTGACGCATGACTCAAGCACTGTCAAAACGTACCGCTCAGGATGTCGCTTATGCAGTCTGTATGTAAGCGCAGCTCTTAGGCCTGGTTCCACACTTGCAGCTAACTTCGCTTGCCGCACGAAGCGGAATCGGCCGTGGCAATGCACAGTGGAACGGCTACGCCCGGCGGCCGAATTCTTGCAGATTCGCCCGCCGTTTCTCAAGTGTGAACCAGGCTTATGGCGCCTGCTTCCGGCTTGAGCGGCGTCGGCGTTGCCGTCGGCGTACCCGTAACGGGTCGGTGTAACGCGTCGGCGCGACGCGTCGCCGTTGGCGTAACCATGACGTGTTGGCGTAACGCGTCAGCGTCGCCGTCGGCGTAACCGTAAAGCGCGAAACACATGCGCGTCAAAACTGTCCGGCCCGGCTTGCGAACTGTTGGGAAGATTGCTGCTCCGAATCGCCGCACAGGACGGTTCGCGACACATGGTTTCCGACGCGTCGTTGCGTCGCTCCGTTCAGCTCCGCCCAGTTTCGGGTATCCCTCTACCGAATGGATGGATGAATGCTAATGGCTATATATGTAACGGGCGGTAGCTCGCGCCACCTAGCCTAGAAAACTAAAATACTTCCCTCGCCCTTCTCGGTTTTTGCGACTTTAAAACAAACATAATATTTTTATTGCATTCTATTAAAGTGTGCGTGTGTAGAGATTTTCCGTGAGGTTACTTTGCTGCTCAACATCACTTAATCGCGATGGACCGCAGCGGACCTTAGGAGCCATCCCAGCGAAGCGAGCACTGCGTACCAATCACGTGACTACGCACACCGCGCGTATTGCTGCGTCTCTCCCGAAGTTCACGTGACACTCACACGGCATTGGAATGGCTCGTAGCGTCCGCTGCTCTCCATCGTAAGGTGAAACGGAGTACATTCGGGTTTCGACGGCCTCGATCGGTCCCGAAACGCCGGCTTGCTATGGCGCGCGAGATCAGCAGCTTGTTTTGTGCGCGCGAGAAAACTCGATGGCGTCCATCTCCTTCACAACGACGACTCGCGTCGCGTGACGCACCGCGCACCGCCACATGTGTGTGTGTAGGCGTTGTAAAAGAAGGAAAAATCCGCTTCCCCGTCCGTTTTTTTTTTTATCGTTCCCCATCTTAGGGTTTACAAGATGTCGATTAATTACCAGCTCCGCCTGCACTCTATCACTGCTTACAAAAGTGAACGCACTGGATTTATTGGGGTGTATATGAGGGTGTCCGTTGAACACCCACACTCTTCGAGAAAAGGGTGTCTATAGTCCTCCATAAAGAGAGGAACGCTCGTGTAACCTATGTTCCTTTAGAAAGGGAGAAACGTTCGTCTTGAAAGCAGGGCAGCAAAGTTCCTCCGTCGCCTGCATCTCATTATGGCGGCCCTGAATCGAGCAAATCGAGCTCAATAAGGCTGAACGAGGACGATATGTATATTGTGCGGGGCGAGAGGAGCAGCAAATAAAAGCGTAACGCGAGCTTTTTTCCCGCGAACTGCATTTATTTCCGAAGCCAGCTTTCCCCCGCAGGTAAAGAAACTTGCGTTTCGAAAGCAGTTACTCAGTCTTCTCGTCGTCAGCACTGCGATGTTAAACGGAAACAACCGATAACAAGTTACTTCGCGCACTTTACGTCTTACCTTTGCTATTCCTCGAGCCACAATTGCTTCGTCAACCGCACATCACGTAGGAGTGGTACACCATTCGCGAAACCAAAAGTCGCTCTCAAAAGACCAAATTCGAATCAGCTGTTGCACGGTAACCAGAAATTATCCCGAGGCGTGAAAGAGGGTTAAATCGCATGCCACCAGATGGCAGGGTCAAGCAGAGTAATTGCAAGTAGCTAGGCTAGGTGGCGCTAGGTACTGCCCAAGTCATGTTGTAAAAAACATTTCACCATTGCGCTTCAGGACCTTCGAGAACCTTTATTACACACATATGTGGACACATTACGGATACCAGTAGCATCAGCTGAATATGTACATTGAGCGCACACACATATACGGCACATACAAACATCAATATAACAGCACACTAAACCGATCACTACATCTGTTCTCTGCGTTTCCGCCTTTTGTACGGGTTGTTTTGAAGGTACGGATTTTCTCGGTGACCACCTAAGCAATAAAAAATATTTCTATCATCTTGACCTTTTCCAGCAAGGTCACACCTCTGTGAGTGTTTTGAACGGCTCAGGGGATGAATCTCTTAGTAAAAAGTAAACGCTCATGCCGTAATTATTTGAAAGCCACTAAATCAAGCCACTCCAAAGCGGTTCCAAGTCATGTGTTTGCTTCCCCGCACGGCACGTCGTAGCCAGTATTTCTATTGTAGTGTTTTTTTTTCTATTTGTGCTGTTCGCGTGCGGCTGCAATTGTCGTCTTGAATTAATCTGCGTAGAGGGGCATTCACTCAGGTGGAAGCGATGTTTCACGGGCAGAAAATCGCTTTTCGATCAACTTGAGTGTAAAAAAAGCCGCGACTTGCTGCAGGTGTTAAGTCTACGGAGCTACGCCGTGGTGAGCTCGAAAACTTCTAGCGCTCATTCCAGCGCGCCACTTGGATGGCAGTGTCTCCAGGAACCGTAGTATATTTAAACAACCAAATAAAGGATAGCTTTTTTCTTCGATTTTACCTACTATCCTTTCTTCATGCTAATATTCCAAAGTTTAAATATACGTGCTTTCCATCATTTTCCAGACTGTTCAGTCCTTTCCCCAGAGCGAAATCGCTCTCGGGGAGGAGACAACAGGAGATCGCACATGACAGTCATATTGGCCACTGTATGATAGGAGCTACAGTTCAGACCAACGTTACAACATGACTATCCGCAGGTCGATCGATTGCATCGTAATCCCTCAAGTGGTCTTAAACCCTTTAATGTAAATCGGAATGTCAACCTGCGACACCCGCCCCCCCCCTGATCACAAGCCCGACAGTTTACGTCATCTCATCTTGTTGTGACACCACTGATACGCGAACACACGGTCACATCGTCGCCAATTCCAGCCTTCTGTTCACAACGCACAGCACTGCCATCGCGATGTTGTTACTGCTATGTTGCTGCACGCAGAAATACAGAACCACGTTGACTGCCGGTTGGCACTCGGCATCGGAAAACAGAACCGAATTCAGCACAGAAGGCACCCGGCAGCAAAACCTGCCTGTCTTGGACGCAGTTTCCGCGATTTCCATAACGTCGTCGACGTCGACACATCGTTTCGCGTGGTTCCGCGAGGTTCCGCGAGGTTCCGCAATCCGCAGACGGTCATCTTAGCCCAGTGTACGTAGCGCTGCTGGCACTGCTCCATAACTTCGCTCTTTCTAGCGCCTTTGTTTGCTCGTTTGATAAAATTAGTGGTAAAAACGTGAATGGAACCGACATGTTCTGCGCGTTTGTACTGGGAGACGGAATTACAGGCGGCCTTCGCTGCCGCTGAAGCTCAATCAAATCAACAACATTTATGAAACAACGTGCGCGACGTGCTCGAAAAACGAAACCGAAAGAAGATGAGGCGGGAGGGCGGAACCTTTCTCCCGTCTGCCTGGAGAAGGAGAAAACGTCTCGTTCCTCTCTTCTTCTCGTGTCCGCTTGGAGGCGCGTCAGTAGACGGGAGAAAAACGTGCCATTGCTACTTTTTAACTCCATTTTTCTTAGAGTGCAGGGGTTAAAACATCCGATACCTATAGGGGTTATGTGGCTCCCATGGTGTTAAAGTACACCAGTGGACAAGGGAATCATGAAAGTCCCTGGGAGTCGTAAGGGGCCCTGTGTGCCGCCCTCAATATATGTCATATGAACTCCAGGGAGTTGAAAGGGTGCTAAACAGCGCCCATTACAAGGGGCCTCGAATATACACCTGGGAGTTATAAATGCAGTCAAGCGACACCCCTAATTAGGGGGATAACTCGAAGCCCTAAGCGGAACATAGGGGTTGAACAACACCCTTGGTAGGGAGTGTCAAGTCAATCCGGGGGGACTCGAATGATGTGTTATATGACTCTATAAATGGGGAGTACTTGAAGTAACAGGATACCCTGCTGAGCTGGTTGGTTGAACGACATGATGAGAAACAGCGCAAAGGGATCGGACACAAAGTAAGAAGAAGGACACAGGACTAATCATGTTGTATTACACCTGAGACTGCGGTGGATGAAATTGGAAGAACTTTCAGTAGAAGGAACAGACACAGAGACGTTCTCTGTGTCTGTTCCCTTCACTGAAGTTCTTCCAGGCCTAAATCCCGCGTCAGAGTGTAACTACAACATGATTAGCTACCATTAGCTCGCCTGCACTCTCACCGTCTTGACACAGGACATACGCTGACTTACAACCAAAGATTTAGTAGAACTTCCACGCGCGCACAGTGACACGCGCAAGCACATGGTCTTCTTTCTCTTTCGAAAGAGATAAATGCCAGTAAAGAAAACCTCGATAAAAAAGTGAGAGGAAAAAAACTTCTACAGTGGCACTAGAAGAACGTGGCGATACGCGTGACCACAATAAAAATTAGAAATTATTTTTGACAGCAGCACGAGAAAACACTAAAGGCCGGTTCAGACACTTGCGTTTGAGTGCGTTTGACTGCGTTGCGGCGAGAACCGAAAGCGAGTCACCGGCACATCTGTGCTTCGTATGAAGCGTGGAATCCAATTCAAGGAATCTTCTTGGTAACGCGATATAAGAAGCAGGGATGTCCTGGTGTCTCGCTGCCGCAACGCAGTCAAACGCAGTCAAACGCAACCGTGTGAACCGGGCTTTAGATTATGCGCTGTGTTCACCTCACGTTCGCAACACGTGCACACCGCGTTCGGGACACAAATTAGACCCCCAACAGATCGCGGTCACATTTGAGAAATTGTAATTCCCTGTTGGTCAGATGCACTGATGCGACACTAATGCAGTGATCTGGTCCACGGGCAAGTATACGCGCCGCTTCCATGATCTCTCTCTCCAACTTGCCCCTCATACGTCCCACCACCTTTGTGTTGTCCAACGCAGGAAAACACCCGCATCCCTGCAGTGTACTAGGCCTCCTGCGCGTGAAGCTTTGAACACACTGTAGCGCCCTCGTTTTGGGTAGTACAAGCTCACCTGATTGAGCATCGCACTACTTATGGCACGTTGGTCGAGCTTTTTTAATTCTGCCTGGTGCTGAAGAACGAAAAACACCTTTGGACGCCAAAAATCGGCCAGACTCGACGCCGCAAGCCAATCAAAAGTGCCAAATTCATGACACCACCACTAGGGTACGCGTCTATTATCTCTGGGTGGTGACGTCGAAACACCTGTGTCGCGACGCTTTCATTTTCTTTTTCTTTGTCATGTTTACTTTGGAACGCGTGAAACGGCATCTCTTGGCTCGCGCTTTTAGCGACTTAGCTTTGACAGCGTTCGAATTTTTGTTGTTTCTTTGTATTTTCATCGTGATCTCGCGCTCGACACCAGAGCAGGCACGCCTCTGCATGCGTGACAGTTTGAGACGCTCACGTTTGTACTACCCAAAACAAGGCCTAACAAGTCCCTTTTCGCAGCACCTCTGGGCAACGCAGGAGGCCCATAGGTAGATGGGAACCGTGACCACTGCCGAGCGAGGCCGCGTGCTCACGCAGCCTATCGTTCAAACAGCGACCAGTCTGTCCCAAGTAGACTCTACCACAGGTGAGAGGCATCTCGTAGACTACTTCTTGAAGTCAAGGCACAAACGTCTTGGCATGCCTCGTGTCACAGGGGCCGTCACAGGGGCCGTCCCTATGTTTGGTCCCGCTTGACATTGCGCAGGGTGTGTGTGTATATATATATATATATATATATATATATATATATATATATATATATATATATATATATATATATATATATATAATGTATATATATATATGGTGTGTTTGGCGTTCGTATTGATAGATGGCGTCGGGAGCAGCGCCCGAAGGTGCAGCCGACCGGCAAAAGAAAGCAGACGACACGCAGTCGCAATCTGTTGGCGGCAAATGCGCCGTCGTTCTGCAGACGCGTATTTCTTTTTTTTACTTTAAGTTTTGATTTTGTTTTTCGCGTTCATTTTTTAACCAAAGGTACATTTCAAAACGATTATGTTCACTTTAGTAAAACACGGTGGTCGCGAGCCGTCGCGATAAGGAGGTAGCGCCATCTTTCAATACGAACGCCAAACACACCCCGCTACTGGACATTGGTCGTCTGCGTCGCCCCCGCCGTAGACCCTGGCAAGGTTCTTCGCCATATTTTTTACAGAAAGAAAGCCAGGCTTTGTAATTTTACAACAAAAAACCGACCTGTGAAATACACCTTTGACGAAACGTTCAGAGTGTTACGTGCAGGCGTCGATTTTTAAGGTCCATTTTAGATCGAGCCTGGTGACTTGGGTCACCCTATATATCACAAGCTTCTCCCGCAAAGTTGCTGCTTTCTCGGCGACGGCGTCTCTGCCAACAGTGGGTTTGATTCTATTTTCGTTCTCGAGAAACACTCGTCCGGTTTCTGCACTTAGTTGGAGACATAAAAAAACCAGGGTTTCCAGACTCGCTCGGCGCTTGCAGAGTATAGCTGGTCGTGGAGCACTGTACGCATGCGCGAAGAGCGCTGAGCTTCCTCGCGTCCCCAAGTTTTCCTAAGAGTTTACAAGGAAAACGTGAACCGAGCGAAACTCCTTAGGTTACCTGACGACGTACCTTGCGTAGCTTGGTCGCCCCGAAAACTTGCCGTCGATCTAGACGTAAACAGAGCTCCCGTCGTAAAGGCTGGTTCACATAGGACCGTTTTCTCGCGTATAAATCACCTTCGTGTCTCGAATGTTGCGTGCAAGGCCTTGAACTGGTAGCTACACTTAATGCGGAGAGCAAGTCATCTGCTTCTTACGCAGGAGTTGCGGTGACGTCAGGAAGGCGCCGAGCTCTGATTGGCTTTGATTGAAGCATAGTGGGTGGACCTCGAAGAAGCACGTCTTGAGGTCTACCCGCTATGCTTCAGTCAGAACCAATCAGAGCTCGGCGCTCTGACGTCACCACAATCCCTGCAAAGAAGCAGACGAACTTGAGCTCCGCATAGGAAGCACAGATGTGGTGTAAGCAGACGTGAGCTTTCCTAACGTAACGGAAGAAAACGGGGGCTGTGTGAACCAGTCTCTTACGTCGGGAACTGTGGGACCGGGGCCTTGACTCCTAACCCCACTGAACATGAAGTCGTCTATTAGACGTCTAAGGACGTCTTGGCAAGACGTGCAAGAGGTCTTGTATATGTCTTGTCTAGACGTGATAGCCTAAGACATCTTGAGTCATCTTGTAGCCGCCCTGTAGACTTCATAACGCTCCCTCTTTTTTGGGGCTACAAGACGTCTTGCACGGCGTCTAGACATCTTAGAGACGGCTACGAGACGCCCAAGACGCGAGTCGTCTCTTTGAGATGTCTTTTAGACGTCTACGACAAGATATCTTGAGACGTCTTGTAAAGATGTCTTATAGACGTCTTGCGTAGCCCAAGACGTCTCTAGCTTAGTCGAGCCGTTTGAAGCCGGTTACGAGACGTCTTGCAAGGCGTCTCCTAGACATCTTAGAGACGGCTACCAAACGCCCAAGACGTGAGTCGTCTCTTTGAGATGTCTTTTAGACGTCCACGTCAAGATACCTTCAGACGTCTTGTAAAGATGTCTTATAGACATCTTGCGTAGCCCAAGACGTCTCTAGCTTAGTCGAGCCGTTTCAAGCCGGCTACAAGACGTCTTGTGCTCAGTGGAAACGTAACGTAAGCAGACGCTTCTGTGTGGCGTTAACACCGTGCTTTGCGTGAAGCAACCAATGGTGCATGACCTCGCGCTCCCCTCCCCGTCGAGGCACCTCGACGAAGATCCCGCGGGCTTGCCTGGACTGGGGCATCAGGCGGCCGACGAACACGAAGAGCGCCTTCTCGGGAGACAGGTGGATCCGCTTGCGCACGATCCACATGAACTGGGCCACCGTGATGTCGCTGGGCACCAGGAACTTCTGCTTGTCGATGGACGGCACGTGCGAGTTGGGCGCCCGCTCCACGATTACCTGTAACAAGGCCGGGCGGGACGCTCACTCACGGAACCAAGTATACGCCAGGAACTGCACCAGTACTGCCAATCTTAGGGATTTTTCCCTGGATCAGAGAGATTCCCGTCATCGTTTAGAGGCAAAGGGAAGTTTGTTCTAATTTAGGGATTGTTTTAATGGGTTTCAGAGAGCTTTAGCCATATGTTTCCTTCCCTTTTTCCTCCTCGTGCCGGCTGAGTGCAGAGGGAAAAAAGGCTTCTTTGTATATTGTCGGGGCCAGAGATAATCCCCAGTAGTAACAACAGCGATTTTGGGGGGCCACACAAGGCCAGGAGTAACAAACTTTAATTATGTAAAAAGGTTTTAACGAAGCAAATGTAACCTTTAAATGGCCACCCAACTACAGGCATCTGTTCTTAAGCTACTCCATAATGATAATCTCAATATTAAAGGGGTCATGAAACGCTTTTCCAACTTTTTCCTGTTTAGCTTTCCTCCTCAACTCATAAATCGCGCATTCTACCAAACAGTTCAAGAAGACGAAGAGGAGAGTCCCCTTTTCCTCGCAATCTCGTTTGTATACCCGGACAGAGCCATTGTCCCCCTAGAAGATGAGCCCGTCGCTCAAAATTCGGACAAAAGTTGCTTTCCCCACCCCGTTCACCTCGAAGCTGACAGTGCTGTGGAAGCTACGTGCTCGTTGGGCCAGCCACCCTTTCGCCACGTGATCACGCTCTCTCGCCCATACCCACGGGCAGAGAATGAGGCCTGGTGCTGAAAGGGAGGCGGCTGATTAGTCGGGCAAGCGCGTAGCTTCCACCACAATGTCAGCTTGGGGGTGGAGGGAATAAGTGAGGTCCGGTGTCGTGTGACCTGCGTTTGGACCCGGTGCCGCGCTTTGAGAACCGCGGATGTATCACAGTGAAAAGGCAGAGAGCTTACGAAGGGGAGGAAGTACGAAATAGTCCGATGTGTTTTCAAATTTTCGCACTGAAAGTCAGGCATTTGACTTTCTAACTTTTTTCTTTCGGCCCACTGAACGATGTGCTATTAGTAAAATCCCAGTCTAAAGTGATTTATACCAGCCCTAAATTCGTTTCATGGGCCCTTTAACGCAAATTACAACATTTTTTGAAAATCTAGGAAAATCTAGGAAATTTTCGGATAAAATTCGTGGGAAGAAACGACCGCGGAGGTTGGCCACACTGGAAGTAAGGGACGATGGAGTCACCACCATCGCCTGAGTGGCACCTGGGTCCTTGGTACCACAGGGTGTATCAGCTGCTTTTGCAGCTGAGTGTGAATACCCAGGCAGAGAAATCTTCAGTCTGGGCGTTTGGAACTGCAGCGGTTTCCTCTGGTCTGGAAAAGACACCTGGGTCGCCACCGTTACCTTGGAGGGTGCAGGTCCCCTGCTGGACACCGCCTCGGCAAAAGAGCCTCTCTGAAAAGCTGAAAGACGACGCTTCGCATCCTGATAATTAATGTTCTGCTTCACCTCCAGCGCAAGAATTTCCTTTTCTTATTTTTTTTGAAGTGGGCACCAGCCCTTTAGTGTGCAGGGTGGTCCCCATCACAGTTGGCACACTAGTAGTTTGCTCTGCAAGCATCAGCAGGGTGGTCTTTGCCACTGCATCTGGCACAGGTCTCACGACCACGGCTAGCGCACGAGCCATGACCATAGCGCTGGCAGCGGAAGCAGCGGACAGGTTTCGAAATGTACGGCCGCACTCTGCAATCGATGTAGCCTGCTTTTACTGAAGGCGGCAAAGTATTTCTATCGAAGGTTAAAATTATGTGTCGGGGCCGTTCCTCGCCCTCCCGTCAGATTTTGATTCGTTTTGCAGCAATAACACCTTGAGCTTCCGGGCGCTCCAAAATTTCTTCCTCCGAGCTGTCTGCCAGATCATCCTCTGATATCACACCGCGGATGGTGTGATTAGTGTGTGGTGAGCAAAAACTGTCACTTTGAGGTCATGGACAGTTTGGATATTCAGTAGAGCTGTGGCCTGGAATTTTCAAAATTCCTCCACAAGAAGGTCGACTGAAACGAGCTTCTTAGCTTCGTATTTCCCTCCTAATGTGCTTTGGAGACCTTTAGCAACAATAAAGGGAGACACCTTGGTCAGTGGTTTAGCAGTTTTCTCAGAGTGTAGCACAAGAAAACCTGTAAAGTAGTCATTTGAGTTGTCTTTGTTCAGGAACGTTGAAAGGACTTCGGTGCGGACTCTTTTAGAAGGCCGATTAGGTTGTTCTTGATTGGAACCCACAGAGATGGGAAGGTGTTGAGAATCTGTGGCGCACCGCCCACTACCAAGCCCAACAAGGGAATAGGTAATGTGCCATAACTATAATGGCTTGGCTGGCACAATTACGCTACCAGTGCTACCAAGAAACTATAACCGAGTGTGAGTCTAGAGAGAGAGTTCCGTCACCGCCCAAGGTTAGCCCATGCCGCCAAAGAAGGTAAAGAGGAAATAAAGGCAGAAAGAGAAAGGCAAAGGTAGGAGATGAGAACAAGGCCGACTGACTGAATCATCCTGGGCGGGCCAAGCCAGGACACCCGCCTACGAGAAGCAGGGGCCAAAGAGGTACATAGTGTCTCACCCGGTGGGCCCCGAAGCCCAGGCCCAAACGTACCGGGCCTTCAAGACCCTTCAGGGCCCGGGAGCCCTGAAGAGTCCTGAAGTGTCCTAAAGGCCCGGGGGCCCTGGGTCCAAACGTTCCCAGGGCTCAGTACAAGCCTCCAGGATCCCCTTTTCCCCGGACACGGGTTAAGCCACGCACAGCCAGGCGTGGTTGGGTGAATTCACATGACTCGGGGTTCGTGGTGACGCCACTCACCAAGCCCCTACTAAAGCAGGTGCTCCCTTTCTGCGTGCGGGTACGGCGGTCCACGTGGCTTGCGTCCGTGGTGACGCTACTCATTAAGCACCTAACACCCAAGGTGCCGGCGCCCCCTGTGGGACTCGAAGTCCGTGGAGACGCCACTCTCCAAACACCTGCTTTCACAGGTGCACCTTGTGGACAAAATCCAGCCCTACGGACTTCCCCGCAGGCTGCGGGAGAGTCCGTAGGGCTGGATTTAGTGTTATCCAGCGGGGCGCAGACTGCACTCCAGTTTGGATTCAGCGTTCGGGTGGTACTCAAAAGAGCGACGCTTTCAGCCGTGGGACTCAGTCGACATGAGCCGAACGATGACTCGGGGGAACGCTTTTCCTTCACGAGGATGCCATCGCAACGCATTATAGCCTTCAAAAAGCACCCCTTCTGCACCACTCCTCCAAAAGGAGTGACCCCCACACGCGCCCTCGTCACTTTTGAAAGGCGCACTCGAGAACGGCGCGCACAAACTCTTTCCGAGAATTCCATGCGTCGAGGGGACGTCGACGGCTTTCAAGCCGGTGATACAAAGTACGGAGAAAAGGCCTGTTTCTCTCTGCCAGGGGGCGCTGTAGCATTCACGAGACGCGGCCATTAATGCTGACGTAAAGTGACGTCCTAGCGTCCCACCTTGCACGGGCGTAAACTAGCGTCTGTCAGCTTCACTCGGCGTCTGCTCATGGTTCACGCACACTAACAGTGTTTGAAAGAACGCAACGCTACGCACAGTGGAAACGCGACCTAAAGTAATCCCACGTTTCTCACCAGGTCTTTTTTTCTTTCTGAACTTGACAGTTACAGGTATATGGGAAGAGACCGTCGCGAAAAGGCCACCCACCAGATGAGAAAAAAAAGTCTGCACTCACGGGAATTCGATGTGGATATTTCTCCAAGATTGCGTCGGCTTCCTGCTTCCTCTGCTCTGCAAAAGCAAACAAGTGTCCACGATAGGGTTAGCAAGTGCACATAAATAATAATAATAGAAGAAGAAGAATCTTTATTTGGCTCATGGAAAGCCGCGGCACCGCGGAAGAGCAACAGCCCATTCCATGGAGGCCCGCGATGCCGCGCCTAATGAACATGATTATGCAATGAGTATGTACGTGCAAGCATATACATGCAAATATCTTACCAATCGCTAGAAAATCCACATAAATATCTTACGAAGCGCCATAACTTTAATTCGCACACTCGAAGAGAAGAAAAAAACGGTGTCGTCTTACATTTTTTGTCTCATATAATGCGCCCTAAAACTTCAGTTAGACATACAGCGCACTGACGTCGAACAGACGGCCCCAACTTTTAGGAAGGGCTTGATGATGCAGGACAATATAACTTATTATAACTTATTTTTTTAGGTGTAATGTTGTTTGACTTTGGCCCTACCGTATTCAAGAATTCGCAAAGCAGTATTTGTCTGACCTTTTGCAAATTTTGTCATATGCGCATCAACAGAGTGTGCAGATGTTTTTATCTTCAAATAATTGTTTGACGTGTTTTGTATACATTTCATTTCGTGTTTATTCCTGACACCATCATTTATGTTCTCTGTTCAATGCGTCTTTTATTTCGCTACAGCGGTTATTTTGTTGGTTTGGTTGAAACTTTTGTTGCTCCTATGTTGAACTCTACGATGGGGGAGGCAGAGGCTATGTCAGGCATTGTTCCTTTATCTCTGTCCCCTCTGGGGAAACAAATCCGCAAAGCAAATAAAGAAAAAAAAACAGCTAAAGTACGTGTCGAAGACTACAAGGGAAAAACAGAAATATTGCAGAGAACTAAGAAAACCCGATTATTATTATTTGATTATTTTGCGGTCAATAACAGGTACATTACCTATTTTAACAAGTTGCGCCACACGGCTATCAAGCTGCCCGTGAAAGTTGGTACCGTCGGTTCGATGTCAGTGTGCGCACGTGCTCAAGTTTTGGGGAGTCTCAAATGGGGAATTGCCTTTTCCTTTTTCTGAGAGTGCAGGAGACAGGCCTCACGCTTTATGTAGATGATTGCTTTAATGGTAAATAAATGAGTAAACGAGAGATTGATCATATCCTGAAATTTTTGTGCTGTGGCATTATCTCGGGGAGATTCGGCATTCAGGTCTTTGACCATGCAGCCCTGCACTCTCTGAAAAAGGGGTGTATTATTACTCCCTTATTCCCATATAATACACTCTAAATCTTCAGTTCGGCATACAGCGTACTGACGCCGATCTGACGGTACTAACTTTCACAAGAGACTTGATAGCCGTGTAGTACAACTTATTCAACTAGATAATGTGTTACTGACTACACGAAAAACAAAAAAAAACAATCGGTTCTACTGCAAAACTTTAGTGTTTTCGTTCTGTGGTCTTTGATACGTACTTTAGCTATTTAATAAGTTATATCGTACTGTTATCAAGCCCCTTCTAAAATGTGAGGCCGTCTGTTCGACCATAGTGAACCGTACGTCGAACTAAAGTTTTGGGGTGCGTTATATGGGACAAAAGGGTGTAAAGTGACACCCTTTTTTTAGTGTGTGATAATGCTTTTTAAAGTGATTCTAAGAGTTTATGATCAGAATCAACGTTCACGGCCAGTCGCCGAGAATCTAGCAACACGTCACGCGAATGTCAGATTTCTAGCACAGCACGAAGAATGGGGCATAGCAGGGCCCGCGATAGTTTCCAAATGATTTACGCGTTCGCTTCTTTTTTTTTTTTTTTGACGGCTTTTGCAGTGAGCTTTGATTAAAGTCTGTACTCGTGAACAACTTTCTGTGGCCTTTTCGAAGTGCGGAAGAGAGCAAGCGTGCACAATTTTGATCAGCCCTCAAGCGCGCGCTCGGCGTTGACAGCGCGCATAGCAACGCATACTAGAACCACTCAGGTAGGAAACTGCCATAGAGCCTGCTCTGAAAAAGTGGCGCCGATCCTTATCCCAGCACCGTGCTAATGGCGATCGCAACGCCGCCATTTTTCCCGCTGCGGCTACACCATGAACTGCACGGCTGCACTTACTGGTTCCGTCAAGTCACGGAAGGGCCGGTGGCGCCATCTCGCAGGGCCATCTTGCAGTAGCCATACAAAGCTACTCTCATGTTTCAACTCGTCCCTAAAGGGTGGCGCTGTTATCGCATTTAGCTCAGTCTCTGTGGACGCCAGCAGTCCAGGTTTGAAGAGCAGGTTTCCCAACTGAGTGTTTCGGTAACGTTGGTGCATAGCCACAGAAAGTTGTCCCCGAGTACGGTGTCGCCGCCCTGGCGGCCAGCCTCAGAAACGAAGAGAAGGGGACAGGTTTTGCTGCTTTTAGGCTCGCATCACACAAGTGACTGAGGCTTACAAAACCAAAACTAATAGAGAGTTTTAGGGAACCGTTTTTGCACATCCGATACGGTACGATGGGCCCTCCGGTACGCACTGCGCATGCGCTTGCCTTCTGCGATCTTACCGTAATGCGGTGGTCAACATTACTAGAACCCCTCAGTTGGGAAACTGCCATAGAGCCTGGTTTAAAAAAGTGGCTCCGATCCGTACTCGAAAAACCGAGCAAATGGCGATCGCAACGCCGCCATTTCTCCCGCAGCGTCCACTCCGGGAACTGCACGGGTGCACGTTGATTCGGGCAAGGGCCGGTGGCGCCATCTCGCAGGCTCATCTCGCAGTAGCTGTGTAAAGCAACTTTTATGTTTCAACTCATCGCTAAAGGGTGGCACTGTTATCGTATTTAGCTCGGTCTCGGCGGACGCCAGTGGCCCAGGTTTCAAGGGTGAGTTTCCCAACTGAGGGTTTTAGTAACGTTGGCGGTGGTCGAACCGCAAGGCACGACCGGCACGACCAATGGCCGACAGGGACAGTCTCGCTTGGTTAGTAAAACGGCTATTTCGCTGGCGGAGAGAGCGTGCCGCGGCTTCAAACAAGAATAAAATACACTCGTGGTAGTGCCTGGCAGGAGCGCCATATGTGACCGCAAGTGCATAAAGGTGGATTCAGCAAATAAGAAAAAGTGTACAGAACAAAACGCAATAGGACATCCTCAATAGACATAAATTAATATTTAGCAGAAGCGAAAATCGTGGTAAATGCTAGCCAATGTAACCTTTTACTTGTACAGAACTACTAAAGATGCGTGTTTGTCGTCCCACGTGATCGCGTGTGTGAGATTCTGGTGACTGGTGGCCTGTGCCTGTGCTCCATTGGTTAGCATGTGTGGGTGGGACTCTACGTGCCATGTTTGTGCGGTGGACTGTGACTTTTGGACCTTTTGTGTTGTTTGTATGTATACTGTTGACTTGGCTGTAATAGCCATTAGTAAATGTTCCATTTATTAAAGAAAGAAAAAAATACTGCTTCGTTGCTCAGTGGATTGGAGTGTCATTTTCGTGAGCTCGTAGGGAAGTGCTAATGGAGAGATCAAATCCCGTTCGCCCATGCACCTGTTTTTTTTCTTTTCATATTTAAAGTTTTTTTTTGTTGTAATTGAAGTTTTTTATATTTTACGGTTTTTCATATTGTATGTGTTTTTTCATATTTGAAGTTTTTTTTTTATTTGGTTTTTTCATATTTTATGTTTTTTTTAGATTATTTAAGTTTTTCTTTTCATATTTTAAGTTTTTTTATAATATTTAAGTTTTTTTCATATTGAAAGTTTTTTTATATTTTAAGCTTTTTTTTTTATACAAACGTTGGGATGTGCATTTAGTACTTATCACCTGTTTTTACAGCTGCTTTATGACTGAGGGTTATCTGTAGTGTCAACAGAGTGAGCAACAGCCTTCTGCATCAAGGCTCTGGATACTTTTTAGTTTAAAAATGTTCCATGAATTAAAAATTTGTGTTCTAATGCTAATCACATATATCCTATAAAACGAGCCCTTTAAATATTGGGTGATAGTTTTAATAAGTGCACAGCAGTAAAGTTACAGGTTTTCCTTTATTTTTCTTTTTCGTGGTCGTACCGTACACCGCTCAACGATCGGTTCGCGGGCGTACGACCGTGATCGTCTGCTATCTGTACCGTAAGAGAGCAACATGAGCGCCGTATCTACCTCCGTCCCTCCGCCTCCTCCTCGCAAGCGGGTTTCAGCGGAAGATGATATCTTCCTACTTCGGGAGGTGCTAGGCGCTAATCCATTTTTTTACTCCAGCCCTTTGGAATGACGTCCTTAAAGGCTTAAACGCGGCGTCGAAAAAGAACTTCTCGTTCCGAGGAGCGAAGGAACGGATTGACTTCCTCGTTACTTTGTAGAAGAAAAATGACCGCCTCAACTTGAGAAAGTGAGTATATTTTTGTTATTTTTGTATTTTATTCGCGATTTAATATTCCTAGTTTTATTTGTCCATAACTTTCTTAATACTCGACCCTGCAGTGGGCCTCGAGGGAAAGACACAGGATCGCTGGGAGACGACTTCGAATGTTGATAAGCGCGCGCGAGCGTGTTCTTATTTGTGTGTCAAATCGAGTTTGCTGTCGGCGACTTTTCAGCATATCAGGACGTGGTTGGAGTAAACATCATATTTGGTTGATGTAAAACACCAAAGCTTGCCCACTGAGAACGCATGACTTACAAAACAAGTTACCATGTACGGTCGAGGAACTATTTTATTCCCCGAAGATATAAATCGGGCAAACTGAAAAAAAAAACCACCAAAATACGGTGGCAAACGAGCTTCTGACATCCAGATTCAGCCGTTGGTTGTCAACGTCTTCGGGATGCGCAACGCCAATCGGAGATGGGGCAGATCCTCCTTTGTGAACCTGAAACTGCCGTACGACGTCCTCCTCGTCCATCGACGCCAAGCTGAACGTCCCACGCCTTGCCGCCAACAAGCGCCTTCTCGCAGACAGTCGTACAAAAGAACGTTTTGTAAATTGCTTTCGCCAAATAGAGCCTACTCCAAGTCATCGTCAGAAAGATCGAGCGCCACTGTTGTCGGAAAGCTCGTCTGCTCCTTTAGCAGACGAACATTTTAGAACTTCGCAGTGCCAGTGACGACACGCCATGGAGCGCCAGGTTTTGTATTACGGAAGCATATTCATTCGAGTAAAAAAAAACGAGACGAACTATAAGTAGGTATACATTGTTTTAGGTTCTCTATATGTTTAGGATGCGATTTTTATTTACTTCAGTTTCTGCGATTTGTACAAACACCCGCAAATATCTACTTTCTCAAAGAGGCCGATGCAGGTTTCCGTTGCCAGGGGCGCGACCTGTACCGATCGTCTGCTCTCGTCTGCAAATACGGTTCCCCCAAAGCCGTTTAGAGGCACACGATCGGTCGACTCGCCCGATCCAAGGTATCGATCGTTTTTGTTTATCGATCGTATTTTGTGCCGGTTCCCTAAAACTCTCTAATATTACGGCGTCATAGTACGATAAACGGGTAACGTAATACGCAACTAAACCCCACGTGGCAAGCACGGCCTGCGTCCGCTCGTCACTGGTTGCGACGGTGACGGGCGGAGGCTCGTCAACAGCGGACGCTCGTCAATGGCAGGGGCTCATCCACGGCGGGCGCTCGTCAACGGCGAACGCTCTTCACCGGCGGATACGGTGCCAAGAAGCTTCGCTCCCACTTGACACTATAGTCGGTTACAAGTTAAGAAGGTAGGAGAAGCTCCTCCCCAAGCGTGATACGCCGGTTTCAAATCCCTCCGCAGTCGAAAGAAGAGTTCACTGAAAACGCTCCTTGTTCCGCTTCAGTGGATAGATATTGGCTACAGAGTGATGCCAGCTTGTCTCCGATCCCACTTTTTAAGAAAGCGACCTTTGTATTCATCGGAGGGGGAACCGAGCCCCTGAAAGCAGCCTTTGTATCCATCGGAGGGGAAAGCTAATCCCCGAAAGTCGTATTTGTTTCCATCGGAGGGGATAACTCTAATCTCCCTCTCGTGGCTTCCACAATGCTAAGTCAAAGTCGAAAGATAAAGCAAATATGTACAGAAAGGCAAGACCCTCCTCGCGCGTTGGTCGCGACGTCACGGAAACGATGGGACGCTATTGGATGTGGAGGTGGCGGAGGGATATATGATTTCCTTTGAGGGGCATTTGCCGCTACCTTCTTGACTTGTAAGCTACTATAAAAATGTCTTCTTTGGAGTCTGTGTGTGTTCGGTGGTTCGAGGATTTTACGAAGCTGCCCTTCGGACGAGAAAGTGGCCGTAAAATCGTAAAAGTCTATGTGAGCATCGTCGGTGCTCCTCCCACTTGTCCGCGCTCGCCGAGATAATAGCACTGCTCTAAACGGGAGTCGTCAAGGTCGACGGATGGTCAACAAGTGCTCCCATGTACATTCTGATGATTCATTTCGACAACAAATGTTGGTTAAACATTGCTTTGTTTTTGGATATAACAAATGTAAGTACACTATGTGCATTCGGGAGACTTAATCTCGGTTTTGATGCGTAACCCTGTTTCATGGGTCTTCGAATGCAATTCGCGATTGACGCCGTTGTCTTATTAGCTTCTTGTTTATGACGAGTGTAGAAATATAATGGTCGATCACTGCTGCGTCTTCAGTTCACTTCATTTGCAAAGTGGCAATGTATAGCGCCCCAACTTCGGTCCACCGCATTGTGATATGTGCGTAAACAAAATTTAAGAAAAAAATACATTTGAATGATGTTCACAAAACTTAAATGATTTTGGCCTGCTTGTACGGATCGCTCTTTTCGGCGCTTACTCAAGAAGGGCATAAGTTCGTTTGCTCGTCTCGTGGGATGTCTCCGACCACCTGTCGTATTATGTACTGCACTGCTTGTAGGCGATGGCAAACCCGGTTATAACAAACTCGGTTATAACGAAATAGCGGATACAGCGAAGTGATCACGATTTCCCATTTCCTTTTGAACTTCGTTATAATCGAACCCTGATATAACGAAATACCGGATATAGCGAAGTGATTTCTTATTGCCGTTGACTTCGTTATAACCGGTCTCGACAGCCACATAAAACAAACTGCGACAAAATAAATCGCGTTTAACGCAGCGGCGCCTCGTTTAGTATCTATGAGACGTACTGCTGAATAGCGCCGCATCAAAGTGGTCGCGGCGCCAATTTTTTTCTTGCTCACGCTGCGCGACCGGTCAGGGGTGGCTGTCGTCAAATGGGCTGGCTGCTCCGTGTTGTTACACCCCGTGAAGAGCGTTTGGCCTATCTAGCAACGCATACCTATAACACACTTGCAACGCGCTCTGAACTTACACAAAAACCGCTGTCAGCTTCCCCCAAACATCGCCCCGCAAGTTGCTAATATGGAAGACTTTTAATAGCTGGCGTATACCCACCAAAAAGATGCTCTAACCGCAGGCTTCTTGCTTCATATGAACAATTCTGATTTCAACAGTCGCCCCCACTTCAAAATACGGTTGTCTTTCATTCTCTAGATCATCTATGTAAATTACGTCCAATTCGATCATCAACCGTTACTCACCAGACTTCCACACTACCATTGGCCATCGAGGATTGGAATTCACTACCTCATAACATCGTTTCTATTAATTATACTACTAAACTTGTTGAAGCCATTACCCTCTCTTTGTCTAACCTATCTATAGCTAGCTTAGTGTTATAATTGTATTTACTGTTCTATCTTTTTTGTTTTATTGCCACTCCCTTGTATAATGCCCAACGGGCCCTCGAGGCCAATAAATGACGATGATGATGATGATGACGATGATGACGACGATGATTGTATTGAAATTGGAACAGTATCTTTTATTCCAAATCACCTTTACAGAATTTCACCCCAGAACGAAAGGCCATCGACGATTGCGTCAGAGCTATGCTGCAAAAATACATCGATTCTTCATCCAGCTTATGGTCACACGCGCGCTGTTGCTCTCACAAACAAAAGAAAAAATGGGTCGTGGAGTTTATGTAGGTTACCGTCGACTTAACAAGCTTACCACCAGAAAGGACGGCTACCGCTTACCCAGGATTGACACCACCCATGACACTCTTCAGGCGTCATTTTGTTTTCTGTCTTCTCTATGAACCTCAGATGTGGCACCACCGATGACACTCTTCATAGGTCATTGTTTTTTCTATTTTTTCTACGGACCTCAGTTGTGTAACCACCCATGACACTCTTCAGGGGTCATTGTTTTTCTGTTTTCTATGGGCCTCAGATGTGGCACCACCCATGACACTCTTCAGGGGGTCATTGTTTTTTCTGTTTTTTTTTCATGGACCTCAAATGTGGCACCACCAATGACACTCTTCACGGGTCATCGTTTTTTTTTTTTTTCATGGACCCAAATGTGGCACCACCAACCTCTTCACGGGTCATCGTTTTTTATTTTTTCTATGGACCTCAGATGCGGCAATTGGCAGATACCAATGACCGATATGGACAAAAAACTGCTTTTATTACGCCCGCCGGTCTATACCAGTTTAAGGTAATGCGGTCCCAGGAATGCGCCTGCAAGGGAGGTCTCACATGGAAAATCTGCCTTTGCTACCTGAACAATCTTATCGTTTTGTCCGACTCATTCAATGAACATTTTCAGTGGCTACAAAAAGTGCTTACTTGCTTTCTCATATCGCTAACTTGCAGCTAAACACAAACAAAAACAATGCGTTTGTGGAGCACGTCAGATTAAGGTTTTGGGTCATATCATTAGTGCTGATGGCATTCGCCCTGATCCATCTAAGCACAAAGTGTCACAAAAAAAAATTACAATGTTTTTCTCTTTTTTTTTGCCGAAAAAATAAACTAGGCATCGCCGAACGCTCATTCCCCGCCCAAAGGTAGCGCTAGAGGTCACAGCCAGATGCCAAAGCTTAAGCCCGATCCGATACCGTATTCAAAAGTTATCAGTGATTTTCTGAAAATTTCAATGGGAAAATGGAGCCCATTTCCGCCAGTTTACAGTTTCTGGTGCCATAGAGCCCCATGTATTCGAAAACTCCCCCGGCCGCCATTTTCCCATTGAAATTTTCAGAAAATCACTTATAACTTTTGAATAAGGTATTGGATGGGGCTGAAACCTTGGCTTCTGGTTGCGACCTCTAGCGCTACCTTTGGGCGGAGAGTGATCGTTTGGCGATGCCTAGTTTATTTTTGCGGTAAAAAAAAAAGAAACGTGTAAATTTTCTTTTGTGACACCCTGTACAAGCCGTCTCATTATTTCCACCCCAGAAAAATTCAAAAAGACGTCCTTCCTGGGCATTTTTACATACTTGAGGAAAATGCATACCAAGATATTTCCCCAAATCGCTCAACTCCTCAACAGCTACTCCCTAACAACGCGACCTTCCATTATAGTCACCCTCAAAACTCCAGAACGTAACAATGCGTCGGTGAGCAGCTTACGGGAATTGACCATACTCATCTCAAACCAATCCTAATATAACCCAAGTGTTGACATACTCATCTTAAACCAAAACTAATCGAAGAAAAGTGTTTATTTTGGAGGGTTTGAAGCTGGTTTTTTGCCGCTTTTTGTCTACTAGTGCTAGTCTGTTCAAATTGAATTTGCATTACATAACGACACTAATCAATTTGTCTCTCGTGTAAAGGATTTATTCATGTTTTCATTTATTTCCGAATCGTATGTAAATAATTTTGGTGCCCGCGTCTCAACTGCTATTTAGGTGGCTTGGGACTAACTAGACAAGCTGTGTTACAACTTTTTTTCGCTTTTCACCTTCCAGCTGTGAGCTGCTGGCCAAATAAAGACATATTATTATTATTATTATTATTATTATTATTATTATTATTAATATCAATATACTTTTCAAGGCCTGAAACCTGCTATACAACTGCCCCCATGCTCGATCACTTCATTCCTGGCGCGCTGACACCCAGATCCGCGCAGACGCCAGAGGCCACTGGTCTCGGCGCAGTCCTGGCCCAGAACATTTGAGCTGGTGCCACTACATAAGCTACGCTTCAGAGTAACGACGCTTGGAGCCATATTGTGTCTTGAAAATCATGGTTGCCAGTTATCTGAAGCTTTTATCTGAAATCACAGGAAACGCTTTTTCCGTCCTCCACAAACGTTTAAACAGTTCGCGACAGAGCAAAGCAATCTCACATGAGCTTAGCCTAACACCGAATCTACTGCAGAGGAAGTCGCACTTTTGAATCATGACGATCGGCAGTTACGTCTGCTCTGCACAAGCACCAAAATGGCGGCGCCCACAACAACGTCGGGGAACGGAGTGTCGATACTCTAAGCGCAGCTGATTTAGTGGCTCTAGTCATTGTGCACAAGCTCCTTCGTTTCGTTTTATTTTATTTTTTTATTTTTGTGATGAAAAAGGTTTTTTTTTTTTGTAATCCACAAACGTCTTCCTGTCGACCACAAATTGGTGAAACAAAACAAACTTGAAATAAGTTCGACTCGAATTGTGCACCTCGGTCGGTAGAATTGGATGATGGTACACCCAAACCCTATAGACCAGTGTCTGCTCTGTTCTACGGGCGCCGCCATGCTTGTTTATGCTCAGGCCATGACACAGTAGGGGGCTGTGCTTTTTACGAGACTCCGTTTTTTAGAAACCTTCGCACATATTCTAGTGCAAGAACGCCAGAAATGCATAGTCACGAAGCCCCAAGAACAACACAATACAGAGAGTGCTGTAAGAAGCAAAAAAAAAGTTTTATGCACAGCCCCTCCTTCACAAGAGCCTGCGTTTGAGATTATTGTTTTTCTTATTTTATCGCTAGGGGCCAGGATGTCGGACACTGGTCTATATCATAGAGCTGTCTCTCCCCTCGGGAAAGTGGGCATCTTTCATTCATCGCTGAGTTCAGCAGTGACATCCGCCAAGGGTGCACCGACAACTCTGCTCCTGATGCTCTGTTTCAAACACCTTGTTGCAACGCCATTCCCAAAGCTGTGAATTTCGCCGCTCTATCGCCGCAGCTTAACAAGGAGACAAAGAGCACGACCAGCTCTAATTTACTTACGACCACTTCACCCACGAGTGTCAACTGCGCCAGTTTTGGTCGCGCCCTGCTTTGCACTCCTCCCGAGAGATGGCGGTGCATCTCAGCTACCCTCAGAGCCGTATATCGGGGAGAGTTTGGCCAATCTATGATCTCTCCGCCGTAACGCCCCCTCCCGAGTGAGCCAATCAGCCCTCGGCGCAGAGCGAGAGGCGTGAGCGCATGCGCGTGAACTCACGGCTGCTTCCAGCTGAGCGGGGATCGCCGCCATTTTCATTCCTTCGCCCGGCAGAATGCGTGGGACCGACATCCAAATTTCGGTTCTTTCCTTCTATGTGGCAGGCTCTGGCAAGATAATAATATAGCGTTATTCCTCAGTGGCGTAAAAAGCTAACGAATTAAGCTTCTCCGCGTTTGAACGCAAAATTTTATTCAGGCGAAAAAGAAATAAGCTCGTAGCAGACGACGCGTAGCCTCAACAGTGCTCTGCGCCGACAGCGTTGCGTCAAAATGGCGGTCGTCTCTCCTTTTCTCCCTTCCTTCTCTCTCGCTGCTTCAGCGCTCTCCTCCCTTTCCTTCACTTTTCTTCTCTCCGGCGCCTTCGACGCCACACTCACGGGCCAGACTCTCCGAACATACGGCTCTGGCTGCCCCTAGAGTTCCTGTATAGACCTTTTTCGTGTACTCCCGTCCACAGTCGCCTAATACGCATATCCGGTATGGGCGACGAAAAAAATAATAAAACGTTTCAACTCGCAAACGATAAAAAATAGAGGAGAGGCAAAACTAGAATGGATTACGGTTACGCTTATATCCTAAATACCTTCTATTGGCGTGGCGACGGCAAAACAACGTTTTCGCCCATACTGGAGGTGACGACAATTCAAGATGGCGGCTCCCTTGTGAAAAAAGTCTATAGGCTCCCTACGGGAGCTAGGCTTGCACGTTCATCCCCGTAGCGCCGGCTTTCCAGCACGGCATCCGGAGTCTGCTCCTCACGTGACTGAATTCGGCGAATAGCGGCGCCGCGCGTTCGAGGCGCGCGGCAGGCTCAAAAGTATAGGGAACGTACGGCGGGGCGCGCGCAACGTCTACTTTCCTGCACGGAATTTGATCCGGCTCCTCACGTGATCGGATATCGGTGAATAGCGGCGCGGCGGCACGTGCAAAACAGACGCGCAACCCTGGATCCTGTAGGAAGCCTCATACAGGAACTCTAGCTGCCCCTAGAGCACTGTGGAAGAAACATTTAGATGATGACTCTCTGTCCGAGCATATCCAGTTCCCTTATATGTTTGGCGAAGCGCTCGTTGTCCCGTTGGGAGCAGATGGCAGTGTTTAAACAGAATATCAAGGTGCTTACTCATTCTCCCATACCATCCAGGATTTTTTAAGGAAAATAATAAACAAACCCTGGATAACTACTACAATTCGAAAGCCAATAAGACGTAAACGCCCGACTTATAAAAGAAGCATAGAAGAGATCCGTCTGATACCTTGGAACAAAAACTTGAAAAGTTAACCACAAATTAAAAAAAAAAAGATTTCCAAGAAAGCTATTCAATTTTCTATGAGTCTTTTAAACACAAATTTATAAAAAAAAATATATCTTACTGCATTTGGGGAATTTCTTAAAGCAAACGAAAAAGATACTTCGATTACCGGTTTATGCCGGGATGGCAATGTAGTGCACATAGATGTTGTAAAAGTGGAATGTTTTAACGCATAATTTACTTCAATTTTTTTTTCCACGCGCTTTTGGCAGTATGTATTCTGTGCCTGATAGAATAGCAAGAGCTGTTATGCCAGAAGTGGTAAGCGTAGGGGATGGGATTATGGACCTGCTAAGAGACCTAGATACTTCAATAGCTTAGGGATTAGACGAGATTTAGCCGGTAATTTTTCAGACATGCAGAGCGAAAATTGCAAGGTACCTACCTACACATAATCTTTACCATGCGGGTGTCTCAAGTAGCGGCCAGGCTCTTGAAATCGACTGCGAAATTCGGTTTCTTAACATAACACGCTACGATTTTCTGCAGCGTTGCTCACAGGTGGTGCATTTTTTCTATAAAATTTGCAAAGAGCGAACTTACCCGAGGAAAAAGTAAAAAAAAGAAAAGGCTTAACTCCTATGGAAACCCAGCGAAGTCACCGGTCTTTAAACAATAGGGCGCCCTATTGATTGAAGACCGGTGGCTTCGCTGCGTTTCCATAAGAGGTAAGCCTTTTTCTTTCTTTTTTTTTACTTTTTTCTCAAGTAAATTTGTTCTTAGCAAATTTTATAAAAAAAATGCACCACCTGTGAGCAACGCTGTGCAAAATCATAGCGCGGTAGGTTAAGAAACCGAATTTCGCGGTCGATTTAAAGAACGTTGCCACTATTTGAGACACTTGATAAATCGCTAATATAACTGGTTTAATTCCCAACGACTGTAAAAAAAATGTAACTTCAATTTTTTAAATCAGGGTGAGAAACATTGTTGAAAATAACCGCTCGGTGTCTTTGACATATGTCGCATGAAAACTCTTTGAGCATATATTATATACATGGTGTTTTTTTTTTAAGCTTAAAAGAATTTTAAAAAACAAACATGAAAGCTAGATTAATGTGGTCTGCGCAGGTGAGTTATACGGCCAGGGGGACACAGTATAGGGGGCTAATCGTAACGAGCAGTCGGCTGATTAGTTAAAATTCGTTAATTAACTTTTTAAGTAATGAAAATAGACATACAGTTCCAATTAGAAACTTGCGAAAGACTTTGAGCGCGTGAGAAGCGTAGTCGTGCACTAGAATTACCACTCGTGGAGCAGGTACAAGGCTAGCGGTTGCGGTAAGGCGCCCGCGCGATTTTTGGCTCTCTTATCTAGCCCCAGGCATGTACCTGCTCCACGAGTGGTAATGTTAGTGCACTACTACGCTTCTCACGCGCTCAAAGTCTTTCTGAAAATGACTGACTTACCGGTTTTCGATGACGCTGAGCAAGTTTCTAATTGGTGTCTATTTTCATTAATTAAAAAGTTAATTAACAAATTTTAACTAACTAGCCGACTGATCGTTACGATCAGGCCCCTATACTATGTCCCCCTGGCCGTATAACTCAGCTGCGCAGGCCGCATTTTTCTAGCATGCATGTAATTTTTTTTTAATTCTGTTAAGCTTAAAAAAACTGTATAGCTCAATATAAAGTGTTCTAAATTCCAGTAATTTTTTTCTCCCTCCCAACATGGTTTCCGTTGGGGTTATTCGTGTAATTACTCACCTAGCCGAATTTACCCATTTTCTTACAAACGCCATGGACAACAAAAAAAAACAACAGTAGATTGCATATTTTTAAACTTTCATAAAGCGTTGGACACTGTGTCACATCATTTGTTAGCGCACAAGCCTACATTAATTGTAATTAATGGAAATATTATCAGTAGGGTTGCTGGGTATTTGTCTGGTCGAGGACAGAGTGTTGTACTATTTTATGGTCAGAAATCTTCATCTGTACTTGTAACCTCTTCAGTGCCTCCCGGAAGCGTACTATAGGACCCATGTTATTTCTTATATTTATTAACGATATTCGTGAAATCATCATCAGATATTAAATGATTTGCGGATGATTGCGTGCTATACAGGGTTCTTGAGAATGGTGCACACGTCATGATGCAAAGGGGTTTAGGAATGTTACACCCTAAAAAAGGTGTCACTTTACACCCTTGTGTCCCATATAATGCACCCCAAAACTTCAGTTGGACGTACAGCGAAGTATAGTCGAACAGACGGCCCCCAATTTTACGAGGGGCTTGATAATGGTTCATATAACTCATTAAATAGCTAAAGTACATATCAATAACCACAGAAAGAAAACACTGAGGTTTTTTTTAAGTAGGGCCAAGAAAACCTCGATTTTTTTTTCTTTTTTGGTCAGTAGCACAAACATTAGCTATTTTAATAAATTGTACCACACGGCTATCAAGCCCCTCGTAAAATTTGGGGCCGTGAGATCGACGTCAGTGCGACTGTACGTCGAACTGAAGTTTTGGGGTGTATTATATGGGACAAAAGGGTGTAAGAATACACCCTAGAAAGGGTGTAAGAATACACCCTTTTTCTGAGAGTGTAGAGCGCCGGTGTGATCGTTAGAAAATGGGATGGAATATATAAAAAAGTGAAAATATATGTGTTTTACTCGATCTATGGTTTGCCCGTCTACATATAAATTTAAAAAAAATGAACTTGAACGGGTAGGTAAACATAAGTGCTTCGGAGTGTATCGTTTTTTGAATAATTTAAAATGGAATGACCACATTTATAATACTGTAGTGAAGGTAAGTAAGATGTTTTATTTTATTCGTGTGGAATTATAAGAATACAGCTCGCAGTCTGAGACAAAAGTTAGTTTTACTTTATCAGACCAATCTTACAATATGCCTCTGTTATCCAGGATCCGCCACAATGTTACCTTGCGAATATACGTTAGAGCGAATTCAAAATCGGGCATTAATTGTTTGTCGCAGGTGATTATGTAGCCCGCACTCAAGTTGAGCAGAAATTAAGAACAGACTGCGTCGGGACCATCTTAAAACTTCGAAGAAGGTGTCTGCGGTTGAAATATTTTTGATAATATAATTTATCACGGGGAGACAGGTATTTAAAAAAGTGTTTACATTCTGGAATTGCATCATATATCCTAAAGGCGTAGCGACATGCTGCTTTTTTACCTGCCGTCCCCTCTCAGATGGAAAGAAAACAAAAATTGATTGATTGATCGATTGATTGATTGATTGATTGATTGATTGATTGGTTCTAAGACAGCCGCAGAGTATCGTTATCGCACTGACGGTTTTTCTCGTGGATTTTTTGTTCAAACCTTTCGCAAGTGGATTGTGCTTCCGGAAGAACTAATTTCATTATTGATAATGATGGTTTTTTTACGATGAACTGCAGAGACGCATTCTAGAATAAAAGGTTGTACTTTTAAAGGGTTCTTTGTATGAGGCCACTGGCCAAAAAACTCTTTGTTGCGGCGTAATTTCAACAACAAATGAGAATGTTTTCTTCAATCTCTTCTTGGCGAAACTTGATGACGTAACTGGGGGATCTCAGTGTCTCCTCAGTGACGATATTTGAACGCGGCTCATAGATTGCACCCGATCGCATTGTGTGGGCACTCAATTTGAGCTCGTGATAAATCGATAGCTCTAGGAGCATTCGACTAGTGGTGCCCCGTGTGACCAATCGCTGCAATGACGATAATAGCCGAACCATATAACAATGTCTGGAACTCGGCGCGTGTCCTTTGCTTTGCCAACTCCACCGCGTGGCTATGAGCAACATTGGCGGCATATAATTCGGCTCCAGATCACGTGCCCGCTTGTTCTGGCTGCGAGTTGAGGTGTGAATGCCACTCGTGTTCCTTTAATTTTAAACAGCGGAGCTGTTAAGGGCCTATTCCCCCAGTATCGTGTCCGTCAGCAAACAAATGATGACACAAAACTCTGGAAAGCTACCGCCATCTATGAGCGACGGCGGTAACCAGATTGTCTGGTTGCCGCTGTCGCTCCAGAGATGGCGCAACCTCTCCAGCCTTTTCCACTCTGGCTTGCCGACTTGCGGCCGGCCATTACTTCATTCCTCCATAGTACATCTTCGCTGGTCTTCCTTCTTCACCAGAGTGGAAAGGCGGAAAGCGTTTTGCTGCGACTTCGATTGCGTATGGTGAAAAACGAACGGGTGTTTCCCAGGTCATTAACGTCAGGGATTCATTCTAAGCGGTATTTGCACAAAGCAGAGACAACAGTGATGACATTACTGTAATGGAATTACAGTATTAAATTACTTTCTGGAGTAATGAGTAATGTAATGAATTACTTCTCTAGGCTACTAATTTAGTAATGTATGAATTACTTTCAAGCAGTAATTCTGAGAAAATTACTCATTACTTTTGAAATTACATTTGTCCTAAATTAGAGAATTCGTTTGCAAGCTTTAAAGGGCACTCAAGTGGTTTTTGGGGAAGCTACTTTTTGCTGCGATGGCGTTAAGGAATTGTCAGTGAATGAGTACGTTCAGTTTTAGAAGGCAGAACGGCCTATTAATCACGCAGGAATAAAATACGTGCGGACTCTTTTTCTGTTCCTGCGCCGACCAATGAAATTATCGTATGTTTAAAAATTTTGGCGGCCTTTGTAAAGTTTCGCTAAAGAAACAATTTTCAGTTTATTTAGATATGTTGTGCATGATAATTTCACAAGACGTAAAATAGTTCTAGTTTCGAACACGCGATACTGCAATTATCGTTTCGCAAACAAGGGACTACGTTCTCTCCTTGCCTTCCTCCACGGAGGGTGAATTTCCCGTTCCTCGGGATGCGGAAGCGCGCTATCATGACCTCTTTCCCTCCGGGTTTTCGGGAAGTGCGTTCGTGTCTCCCCGTCGTCCCGAGGCGAAATCAACGTGGCAACATCGTTTGACATCACGTACCAGAGGTTACGCTGCGATGTCAAACGTTTGTTTGGTTACGACTTGCACCAACCGCAAATCGAAGAACACCGGAAAAGGTCTGCGTTTCGTCGTCCTGCCGAAGGATGAACCTCGGAGAAGCACGTGATTACGTCGCGCCGGCCGCCAAGACGACACACAGAACTTGCCCATGACGCCCCGTTTTTGTCACGACCACTTCGACCAAAGTGGGTTCTTTTGCGCGGAGGACACCGCCTGCTCGTCCTCGGAACCCGAACACGACTCCGAAGCGCTGCTATCGTCCACATCGCACGTCGGAATGGCGTCATAGGATATCATCCCCAGGTCGGCTGTCCGCCGAAGAATTTCAACCTCTAACGGCGTCAAGTCCTCGAGCGTAGAGAACTCCGCCATGATCGAAGCTCGAATGACAATGAAGTTCGGCCGGTGCGGCTACCTCGGGATGACTGCGCGACGGGACGTCGTCCAACGCCATTGGCCCGAGATCGTTTTGATATGCGAGCGGTGACCAATGAGAGTGGTTTCGTTTTCGGATGGATCCGAGGTTTGGCGGCCTTCAATTACATTTTTATTAAAGAAATAATCACCGTATGACTATATTTTTTTTTTGGTTTTTATGGATACTTAGGGCGTCTGGATTCAGTTGTCATTATCAAAACACGAACTCGAAAACCACTTGAGTGCCCCTTTAAGAAAGAAGAGAAAAATTATTTTGCATGGTGAAATGTTGTGAAAGAGCATCAGGGGAAATAATCGACGGCCACCTGAGCGCAAAGCCTCGTACGAAGAGCTGGACAGACGCACAAAGGAGGGCTGGAAAGGCGAAGGAGAAAAGCTTACGTGTAGACATCGCTCGAAGGCAACGGTTTATGAACTCCAGGCACGACAGATTCGCGGCGTCACGTCATCACGACGATGCTGTACTTCGTTCATCCCTAAGTTGACAGTGCTGTGGGAGCTGCAAGCTAACCAGAACCAATCGACCAGCATCCTTGGTTCACCTTACCCGTGCCTTTCTCTGCGCGTGGGTAGGAACGAGAGCGTGGTTACGTGGCAAAAGATAGACGTGTGACTGTTCCAACAAGGACGTAGCTTCCACCGCACTGTCAGCTTGGGGAATAACGGCTCAAAGGCTACAAGGCGACGGGCATATCACCAGTGAGTGAAACGTAATTTAAAACCTGAGAGGACAGGACAAACAAATCCCCAGCCTTGCACTCTCGTCAAGCAAAGTCAAACCGTAAGCTTCGACCATTGTGATCAAGAAACGACCGGAATAAATAGTTAATTCTAAATGTCTTGTGAAAGCCCCAGAACGTTTTGTGCGTCCTCGAGCAAAGCAGGTGCCGCTCGTGGTATGCCTCGCTTACCGCTCATTCACACTGGAAGCGGATCCGCGTTCTCAAAGTGGTTGCGAACGCCGTTGTATAAAGATCCAGTACAATTGCACGCCCGCTTGATGTCATCGAGTGCGCGTGCAATTGTACTGGATTATACAATTATACAACCGCGTTTGCAACCGCTTTACGAACGCGGATCCGCTTCCAGTGTGAATGAGAGGTTAGAGTTCCAGTATAGGCTCCCTACGGGAGCCAGAGTTGCGCGTTCATCTCCGTAGCGCCGTCTTTCCTGCACGGCATGTTGATCTCGCTCGTCACGTGACTGAATTCGGCGAATAGCGGCGCCGCGCGTTCGAGGCGCGCGGCGCGCTCAAAAGCAGGGGAACGTACGCCGGGGCGCGTGCAACGTCTACTTTCCTGCACGGCACTTGATCCGGCTCCTCACGTGATCGGATCTCGGCGAATAGCGGAGCGGCGGCACGTGGAAAGCAGACGCGCAACTCTGGCTCCCGTAGGGAGCCTATGGACACGACACCGCTGTTTACAAACAAGCCCGCGTTTGCCCACACCAGGTGTGGGCACTGCGCGTGCGCAGAAAGCAAACTCGGGAGGAGTGGAGCGTTTCAGCATGCGCAGTGCCGCCGACAGCGCCACCACAGCTGCGTGACGTCGGGGCCACGTGTTGGTCTATACAGAAACTCTAGCCTCGCTGCCTTCCCCTGGGAAGTTTATTTAGGAATAAGCCTACAACCAGATGTCCCCCCCCCCCAATTTGTTGGGAAAGTACAAAATTTGGAAGCTCGCGCCATTCCACAACTGGCGACGCTTCTGCTTAGCAATTATCCGGGCCTTTTGTGCGACAATGTGCAAAAGCTTAGACTCTTCGGGTGTTTCGGAAAAATGATTTTTGAAAGGTATGACCGAGAATAGGTAACCTATACTCGGCGACAACTTTTCTTGGCAATGCAGTGGAGGATACAGGCACGCCTTCCCTCTCCCATTTTGAGCGCTGAATCAAATACGTTTACTAAGGGGAATACATTCCACTCTTCTCCAATAAAATAGCCTCAGCGCAGACAGGCTTTTCTGGGCTTGGCGAGAGCCATCTATCGTCGGGGAGGTCTCGGCTATCGGGCGGTAAATGATGATGATGATGATGATTGTTCTACATACCAAATTCATTGTTGTGGAAATAATGTTCAGAGACACGTGCCGCGTCCCTTCTAGGAAGAACATGGCTTCTTAAGGCTGAACTCCATGGAACGAATTATGTGACGAGTAACTGGCGAATGCCGCCCGACGGCACGCTCGTTTTGCGCGCAACGTAGCAGCCACTGTGTTGATTCCACGCGGAGAGCAAAAGCCGCCGGCCAAAATTCGTCGGTTATTCGCAGCATATTCGTCCCATGGGGTTCAGCCTTTAAATCTAGCTCAGTGCTGCGCCAAATGCTTTGCTGCGCAGTGCCGGCATGATCATCCCAAGGGTTGCACGTTGCACGTGCCTCGTGCATCAACGCGCCTTGCGCTACTTTTGAAACATGAAGGGGCTTTAGGTAGAATCGGAGACGCGTGGACTGGCGTGGACCTCCCCTCCAGGGCTGGATTCGGCGCTGTAGGCGTTCTGTCTAGTGCAGATGAGCGGAGTGGAATGTATTTCCCCTAGTAAAGTATTTGGCTGTATAAAGCTGTGCGCGGGCTCTCCTCCTCTCCACTGCATTGCCAAGAAAAGGTTATCGGCGAGTATAGTGCTCTCGGGAGAATAGAATTAGATTTCGTCCGAGGTGGAAGGAAACGTTTCACGTGACGACTCCTTGTAAGAACGAGCTTCCATTGCCAGACTTAACAAACTGACACGGACTACACCTTTTAAATCAGAAAGACGAAACACATCACCCTTTTAGTAAGAACATTCGCCGTTGAGTGAACAGCGAAACCGGTGAGTCGACTGCCTTTCTGAGTCGACATCTAAAGAAGCTATTCACCATGAGTAACACTTGTGTGCGCCATTGCGGCGAAACCACAGTTCAGTATGGTTCACTTTGAGGCACATAAGGTTGTTGCGGTGTGAACAGGAAGATCTGAGTTTTGGTGCATATAGACCAACTCAGCTCTTTGAGGTCACATCACTGCGGTAGCGCAGCTGTCGGCACTGCGCATGCGCAGCGCTTCGCTTCTCCCGGATATAATTCCTGCACACGCGCTGTGTGGGCAAACGAGGGCTTGTTTAGTGAACACTATGTTGGTGTATACGGTAAATAAAATGAGCGCGAATTACTGCCTCAAGTTATTCAAAAGTAATGTCTAAGTAATTTCAAAGTAATTTTATTACTTTTGGAAAGTAATTGTAATGTAATGTCATTACCTTCAGTCTATGGCAATTTGTAATGTAATTTAATTACATTTTTGCAGTTTCCAAGAAAGTAATGAGTAATGCAATTTCATTACTTTTTCAAGTAATTTTTCCCATCTCTGGCACAAATTACAAATATTCTTGCATCGCTCCTTTAAACTGAGACTGCAGCCATTGCCACAAGCGCGAGAGCTTGACGTCGCTGCTTTAAAGCGTCCTTCCGCAGAGCGAGCACTCGAGCTAGGAAATGCACGTCTCTAAGCCACGAGTGCGGGTTAGCTCGCGCTTGAAACTTTGGCTGCGGTTTCAGCTTGAGGGTAAACAGAGGATAGAGGGAGGCCCTTGTAGCCTCCAAGCGCTAGGCAGCACACGGTGGAAAAAATACATTCAAGTGATGACTCTGGCCGCTCTTCCAGCCAGGAACGAGCGACCAGATCGTGTTCGGAGCTAGCCTCGAACCAGGAGTAGTTAGTTCCGCGCCGCTGCGGAGGGCGCTGAGGTATGAGCATCGTGGGTATGAGGTCCCTCCTCGGCGGCCACGGTGTCGGTGGTGTAGCGTGCTCGCCTTTTTCGCGAGGTGGTGGTGGTGTGCGGTCAATGGCTAGCCTCGTGGTTTGCTTTGGTGCTGTATCGATCGTAGGTGTCACCATCGTGCACGAAGGTGAGCCAGACTTGGGAAGTAATCCGTTATAAGTAACGGATTACTTATAATCCGATACTTTTTCAAGTAATTTTGTAATTGCCACGTTACTTTTTTTCGGAAGTCATCTGTAATGTAATTTCGTTACAAAGTATCGGTAACAGATTACTTTAATTACTCGTTGCTTTTTAAACATACGAGCATAATAAAGTAAGTGGAGCAATACCAGCAGAACATTCAGCATCTTAACGAGAGCAAGTTCAACAAAATAGAAAACATCAGGATAGGAGGAAAGCCGAAAAGAAAACACGATATTTTGTATGACCGGTCACTAGAATCACTAGAAAAACGGGCAAGGCATGTACAAATATACGAAAGACTAAGATCAAGTAAGACAACACCCAGTAGGCTCTCCGTCGCCTTCCATCGTGTTTTTCTTCTCCCGGACAGGAGAAAGCTCCTCGTGCTTATTCGATTTGCCTTTTACACCGTTTCACCCTTTTCAACTTCTTCGACGTCTCCCGCCACCTGCACAGACATCAAACGCGGGTCCGTACCCCTCGATTCGTGGGTTCACAACTCGCGCAACAGACTATGCAGCCTCGCGCGTGGGGGTCGAATTCTCTGTCTTTGATGTGCGCTACTCTATTCTAGCACGATCTTCAGGCAGGAGCTCAAAAGTAGCCCGGCGCAAGGCTAAGAGCATCGTTTTCGAGGGTACGGACGATAATTCTTTTGGTTTCCTTGTCTGGGCATGGTGGTCCAGTCCGCTCCTCACTTGTCACATAACGGGAAGGGGGTCGGCCATCTAAGGAGTGCTCACACAGAGAGAGAACGTGTAAAAGTGGTGTGATCCTCTATTGTTTTGTGAGAGCGATGGCCACCGGTTCTCTTGCTCTCTATGCCCTCCCTCCCCTGGCCTCCACGAATATTGGTATGAAAGTGAGAGCCGACAAACGATGGGTAACCCGTGTAACCGCCACTTTTCCTCTGACTCGTCGAGTTTTCAGTAATTTAGTGTCCGTCGTCTCCATAATCATCTCTTGATTGGGATGTTCGAAATTAGGTGCATTAAGGAGAACGGAAACCTAGAGTTTCGGCGCATACTTTGCTTGCCAAAAAACACACATTGTCATCAGCAAGAACAAACTCTAATCTACGGAAAACACGTCAAGGTAAGATGGGGCACGTGCATTATGCATTCACTTACATTGTAACGTTAGAAGCGAGTTTTTCTTTTCTTGTGATTAACATGCGAAACACCCGAGTCAAAAAGGAGCTTTCGTAGGTCGCTTCTTTAGCTCCGGATCTCGTAGCGGAAATAGACGTTGCTACTGAGCATGCGTACCGCTAGCTTTCTCTGCGCAATTCCAGGGATCAGTTGGATGCAGCTTTCGGTGCCTTGTCAGCTCACAGGTGAACCGAGTACACCTACACTCTTTCTCTTAAATACAATATTTTATTTTTACAAGGCCTACCATAATACGGACGTATAAGAAATTAAAAATAGTGTTGCAGAACATATTTGAAAAAAAAATCAAAAAGGTTCTATTGTTTTCTGGATAAGTGTGCGGAAAAAGTAACGTGAGAGCAATTTGCAACGCAACGAGTAAAGTAATCCCTTACTTTTCAGCGAAAGTAATTTGTAACGGTAATACATTTCATTTGAGGCTTGTTAATTTGTAATTGCAATCGATTACATTTTTTTCAAGTAACGAGCCTGTGAGCAAACCCAAGAGCAGGAGGAGGAGGTAGAGAATATAGATTTACGGACTTGGGCGACTTGGTGGCGGCGTGGCGGCGGTGGGGTACAACAAGAAGCGGTGAGCGAGGGAATGTGGGACCACCGCTGGCAGAAACAACCGGAGTGCGGTCGGTTTGGGAGGGATCCCATGCTTGGGCGCCATCTATCCCCGTGCGAGTGAAGCGCGCTCGGTGCTTCGAACATTATATGGGCGCCGCGTCGGACAGAGAGTCATCGCTAAAGGGCTGTTTATACTCCGACATTGAGTGCAGCGTAGCACAGAACGTGCGGATTTCATTGGCCTGTGAGCAGGAACTCCATTTCTGCGACCCATCAGTATCTGTGTGCGCTGCGCTATGCCGGTGTACCGTCGACGTTACGCACGGCAAGTCACGCGATTGTGACGCATCACCGCGAGCCATGCGCGGCGTTCAAGGGACATACAAGACACTAGCTCAGGCCGAACAGCTCAAGACCTGCAATGACCAGCTTGGCAGCAGTACGGACATTTTGGATAAACTCCTTCACTTAGTTTTTCTTCTTTTTCTTTAATTTGTGATGATAAAGGTTGTTGTTTGTCCTCCAATCCACAAACGTCTTCCTGTCGACCACAGCTTCACCTGTTGTTTGTGCCAGCTTGCTACAGTAAAAGCACCAGGCAAAAAGGCGTCGGATTTTACGCTCTAAAAAAGGGGTGTATTATTACTCCCTTATTCCCATATAATACACCCCAATATTTCAGTTCGAGGTACAGCGCACTGACGTCGATCTGACGGTAGTAACTTTCACGAGAGGCTTGATAGCCGTGTGGTACAACTTATATAAATAGCTAATGTACGTGTTGCTGACTCCAAAAAATAAAACAAATAAAATAATCGGGTTTTTTTGGCCCTAGGGCAAAACCTCAGTGTTTTCTTTCTGTGGTCTGTGATACATACTTTAGCTATTTAATAATTTATATCGCACCGTTATCAAGCCCCTCGTAAATATATGGGGCCGTCTTTTCGACTACAGTGCGCTCTACGTCGAACGGAAGTTTTGGGGTGCATTATATGGGACATGAGGGTGTAAGCTGACACCCTTTTTCTTTTTTTTTAAGATTAGGTATAGGTTGGAATCTTCCCGAGCACTCCCTCCTTGGCGGTCTTTCTCAATCGGGACCTCAGCGCTGTTTTGAGGCGGCAGTCTTTAATGCAATGTTTGCTCAATTTATTTGGTGGTTATAACTCTTATTGCGACAACATGTTACAAGCGCAACTGTGCTTTAAAATATCGGGACATTCACTCAAAAAAAAAAAAAACAGCGATTTCCGATATGCATGGTTTGAAATTAAACCAACTTTTTTCGAAAGCAGTTGTTTAATTTTGTCAAGCAAAACTTGAAAACGCCGCAGGATGCAATGTAGAAGTGCAACACATACCGCCCAAAAATGGCAGCCAAAAAAACCTCATCCTCCGGTTAAAAATATTCAGAACAGATAAAGAATAAGGTTCGTGGGCTATGAATGGTGTTCCTTTTTACAGCGGATCTGTTAAGGGCTGGTTTCCCCAGGATCGTGTCCCCCGCAAAGGAATGATGACACCGAACTCTGGACACCTACCGCCATCTATGAGCGACGGCGGGAAGCTACGTATCAGGTTGCCGCCGTCGCTCATAGATGGCGGCAGCCTTTCCGTTCTGGCTTGCCGACTTGCGACCGGCCATTACTTTCCATTGTACAGCTTCGCTACTTTTCCTTCTTCACCAGAGTGGAAAGGCTGAAATTTTTTAATTATTATTTTCTAGGCCGGGAACTTTTATCGGGCGTCTGTTTTCTAGCTTACCTCTGTAGTGGTTTGGTGCAAGTTTTATTAACTGGATTTACGTGGATTAAGCAGAAGGCACATGGTTCCATAAGTTCTAGGGGTGTCGCGGACCGGCCGAGGTCGAGTTCGACCAGGTTCGACTTTTCCGAACTTCTTGTGAAAAGTTGGACAAAGGTTCGACTCGGGTTCGACTGTTATGCGCATGCGTGACAGGCTGGCCAGTTGGCTTCGGATTGGATGGTGATGGCTAAGGGATGAATGAAGGGCAGCACTGATTGGTTATTTGAGTTACTACAGTACATAAAATTAAGTTATTAACTTCTTCAGTGATTATAATTAGTTTCTTATCAATGCTACTGTTCATAAAATTAAAATTACCCTTTGCAATAAAAACAAATTCTCCAAACCTAGAAATGCCTGTATCAAGGTCTGGCCACACGGTCCACAAAATCGAACCGGTCGAATCTGGTGAAAAGTTCGAAGGTTTGTCGAACGGGTTCGAACCAGTTGAACCCCGAAAGTTCGACCTAAAATTCCGGTTCGACAAAACTTCGCGACACCCCTGATCTTTACCAATAATAGCAGGCCCATGCATGACTGCCTCGTCATTGCGTGCATTCTTCATGCAGCCCGTTGATTGGTCTGTGGCACACCAATTTACGGGCAACCTTGCGTTCCGATGAGCGAAAGACCCTTGTTCCGTATAGACGTTTTTGTATCCTTCGTTCTCAGTCGGTAATGCCCTGCATAAGAAAGGTAGCAACAACTTCTCCCTCCTCCTCTGGACGCGCACACCTTTTACCGTTATGTTTTGCTTTTTGCTTTTTTACACCCTTGCGCAGAGCCGTTTATACTGAAAGAGTTTGGCCAATGGGCGGAGCTTGTTGACCGCTAGAACCAGCGGATTTCGTGGTAACACAAAATGGCGTTACTTCTTTGTCTTGCTTATTCCTGAGAAATCGCATTGAGTTCCTACAAGTCAGAGCCACAAAATTACGGACAGAAGTAGTCATCCCCAGGTTGTCAGTCTCCGCTGCTGTGGTTGCCAGACTATCAAAATCTCCTTAAGAAGGCCAAACTTTCTCTCAGTATAAACGGCTCTGCCCGCGCGTCGACGGTATACCGCCGCCTGGATCGGTCCAGGATAGCAGACGGCATTGTTCGAAGGATGTCGCTACTTTTCCGTATAAAGGGGCTCTAAGTCACGTGGGTTCCATATCTGGTATGCGGAACGAAGAAATTCGACATTTTAACATGGAATACGCCAGAAAAATATAGGTGAGGCAAAACAAGAATATGCAACCCATCACGCATTTTTCGTGAACATATTTTCAGCGGCGCTGGAGAGATCAAAAACGACGTTTTAACGCATACCAGGAAGTGACGACATTTCAAGATGGGTGCATCGTTGTGGAAAAGGCGCATAGAAGAAGACCTTGCTGAGGGATGAGCCAGCACATTGTAGACGCGGAAAGGGTGCATTTGCAAAGTGCATATATATATACAGGGTGTTTCACGAAAGGTGGACAAATTCGATATTGCGGAAACTACGCGTCGCACCAAAAAAGGCTTGTGTCGTTTTGGACCTGGGCCAGGGGCCTTTTTACGAAAATTAATAAAGTCCGAGATAATCACATTGTTAATTATTTTTGCGTAATTATCTTTTTTAATATTGGGTTTAAGGACATGGTTTCAATTAGAAAATTGTTCAGCATCATCAAAAAACACTAAATCAACAAATTGCAGAACGATAGAAGGCACGCGAAGCATTTTACGGCTTTCTGAAAAACTGTACAAATTCGACGGGTTTTTAAGTTTCGGTTTGTTATCGGAGCGCATCTCAGCCCCGGCGGCACCGCGCCCCGTGGAGAGATAGTGCAACCAGCCTCTGCTGCGTCGCGCGATGACAGCGCAGCTGAGGTTGGTTGCACATTCTCCACGGGGCGCGGTGCTGCCGGGGCCGAGATGCGCTCCGATAACAAACCGAAACTTAAAAACCCGTCGAATTTGTGCGGTTTTTCAGAAAGCCATAAGATGCTGCGCGTGCCTTCTATCGTTCTGCAGTTTGTTGATTTAGTGGTTTTCGATGACGCTGAGCAAGTTTCTAATTGAAACTATGCCATTAAACACAATATTAAAAAAGTTAATTACGCAAAAATAATTAACAATCTAATTATCTCGGACTTTAATAATTTTCCTAAATAGGGCCCCTGGCCCAGGACCAAAAAGACACAAGCCTTTTTTTGTTGCGACGCGTAGTTTTCGCAATATCAAATTTGTCCACCTTTCGTGAAACACCCTGAATATATATATATATATATATATATATATATATATATATATATATATATAAGGGCGATTTCATTTGGATTCAGGCAACGAGTGGCAGTCGTATTTTTTATTTTGCTTCAAATTTTTTATCTTTTTGTGGAGCATGTTCCAAGAAGAACAATCCTTTTTATTTTAATGTCCTGACATGTTTAGTTTCTGAGAAAAAAATCTCAAAGAAGCGGGAAAGAACGACGAGGTTTTGAGGATTGTCGTGTGTGGCGTTTTTGAATCACTCTCTATCTCAAAGTATTCAAAAGAGAGCGTCTATATTTTTTTTAGTGTGATATATATAAAAGTAGGTAAAACGGCATTATAACTACTATTTATTATTCGTCGCTCCAATCTTTTGCAAAAAATTCCCAAACATGCGTCCGTGAACAACTGTAACCTAAATTGCGGATTTTTTTTTTTAGTCGGCTATGTTTAGTTTCGTTTTTAAAATATACCACGTGTAAAACCTTTCATTGCCTCCAAATTAAGAAAAGTTTGTATTTTTATCATGTACGAGTACTGAGAAAAATTATGAAACAGAGAAGGTTTTCACTTTACGTTCATTTTCAGCACGCTGTATAAAAAAAAATCCATTTTTAATTTTTTTCTCGCGTCGCGTTTACTTTGTACTCTTTTTTTGCCAAGAATACATTCCGTTAGAGGTATTTGCACTGGCTTTGAGTTTTAAGCCTCTAAATATGCTAAAAAAGAGCAAGTGCCAATGATGAGTTTTGACGATTGTCGTGTGTGGCGTTTTTGAACCACTCTTAATCTCAAAGTATTCAAAAGAGAGCTTCTATATGTATTTTTTATTCATGATATATATGCAAGTTGGTAAAACGACATTTCAACTACTATTTATTATTCGTCGATCCAATCTTTGTAAAAATCCCCAAACATGCCTCCGCGAACAACTGTGACCTAAAGTGTGGATTTTTTTTTAGTCCACTATGCTTAGTTTTGTTTTTAAAATAATACCTCGTGTAGAACCTTTCATTGCCTTCCAAATTAAAAAAGAATTGTGTCTTAATTACGTACTAGTACTGAGAAATAAATTATGAAACAATGAAGGTTTTCACTTTTGTTTTATTTCAGCCCGCTGTATAAAAAAAATATTTTTCTCGCGTGGTTCTTTTTTACTTTTCTTTTTTCAGCATGCATTCCGTTAGGGGTATGTGCACTAGTTTTTGAGTTTTAAGCCTCTAAATATGCTAAGAAAGAGCAAATGCTGATGGTTGGTTTATGGGTTATAGCTGTATATTTTAATCTTCATTATGATAATCTAAGGGACGTTTCCTAAATAATCATATAAAATACATTGATGTCGTTAGGCGTATAATAACAAGTTTGCAATTCCAAACGTCTAAACCAGGGGTGCACAACTAAAAAAATTAGGCGGGCCAAAATTACGTTTATTGAAATTTGTGCCGGGCCGCACCTAATGCGATTTGTCACATTGTTTTGGCTGCGGTCCGGTTTCCGATATCAGCGATGTCATCGCGCTCGTTGCCGTCTTTAGCCCATCTCGCAATGTCATATCCGTCATGGCAGGTCGAAGGCGATTCTTGTCGAGAGTCATCAGTGGTCGTCACACAAGCATACCTGCTCCCGAAAAGTGACGACAGTCTCAAGGCGTGGTCCACCAGGTTTCCGCACTTTTTCTCGTCTAGGTTTTTGTATAGAACTCACGCAGCTGAGATTCGCGATGCATAGTCTTCAGCGCTGGTGGATACTGGAGGTCGATGAGCTCCAGTTGCATCGTCGTATCGGAGTTCTCCGGTCCGACGATGCAACCTCTGACTATTCGAAGAGGAAGGGAGAGGGTTCATAGCCTCCGTGGTGAAAGAAGGAAGGGGATCTGTGGAGATAGAGCAAGTAGTTTTCGCGTCCCGTGTACAGCCATGTTGAGACAGAACCACACCAAAAACAAAAACGACTGCACACTTTTTTTCTTTTTCTTTTTTTGTCAGCGGGATTAGTGGAGAGGGGGAATTTGCACTGAGAAATCTTAGTTCCTTCGCCAAAAACTGAAAAAAGTAGGTCAGAGGGCCGGTTTTACTGCTGCTTGCCAAGCGGAGTGGGCGCTCAGTTGATTGAATTACATAGTAAGCGACTTTCTGCGCTAAGCCGTGCCGCGGGCCAGCGCGCGTCGCAGGTTGTGCACCCCTGGTCTAAACACTATAAAATCGCAACTGCCGAAAGCGGGTTTCAGAGAATTTCCGCCGGTGCCATGATTGGAGAGGCCTCAAGCCTAAACCCTATGCGCTACATAATCTATACTACGTTAGAAATATCAAAGTATAATATTGTAATACATTAGAGTAAAATGGACTTCTAGTGGAAACCTAGGTTTTCAAATTTCGCAATTTTATATTTTAATGCCAACTTCATGTTGATAACAGAACAGCGTCATTTTTTAGCATCTTTAGCGGCCTAAAACTCAAAACCTATGCATATACCTCTAACGGAATGTATTCTGTTTAAAAAATAAATAAAAAAGAACGCGACGCAAAAAAGAAATTAGAATTGTTTTTTTATACAGCGTGCTGAAATTTAACGAAAAGTGAAAACCTACTCTGTTTCGTAATTTATTTTTCAGTACTCATAGACGATAACGGCACATATTTGATTTAATTGGGAAGGCAAAGAAAGGTTCTACATAGTGGTATCATTTTATGAGCGATGCTAAACATAATTGACTCAGAAAAAAAAAATCCGCAGGTTAGGTCACAGTTGTTCGCGGAGGCATGTTTCAAGATATTTACAAGATTGGATCGACGAATAATAAATAGTAGTTGGAATGTCGTTGTACCGACTTGCATATATATAACAATAAAAATGTATAGACGCTCCTTTTTGAAAAATTTGAGATTGAGAGTGGTTCAAAAACGCCACACATGGCAATCGTCAAAACCCACCATCGGTACTTGCTCTTTTTAGCATATTTAGAGGCTTAAAACTCAAAACCAGTGTATATACCTCTAACGGAATGTATTCTGGGTAAAAGAATTGTGCAAAAAGAACGCGACGCAAAAAAATTAAAAATGTCTTTTTTTTTAATACAGCGTGCTGAAATTGAACAAAAAGTGAAAACCTTCTTTGTTTCATAATTTATTTCTCAGTACTCGTACACGATAAAAACACAAACTTTGCTTAATTTGGAAGGCAATGAAAGGTTCTACACGTGGTATTATTTTAAAAACGATACTAAACATAGTCGACTCAAAAAACAAATCCGCAATTTAGGTCACAGTTGTTCGCGGAGGCATGTTTGGGGATTTTTACAAAGGTTGGAGCGACGAATAATAAATAGTAGTTATAAAGTCCTTTTACCTACTTTTATATATATCACACTAAAAACATATAAATGCTCTCTTTTGAATACTTTGAGATAGAGAGTGATTCAAAACGACACACGACAATCGTCAAAACCTCGACGTTCTTTCCCTCTTCTTTGCGTTTTTTTTTCTCAGAAACTAAACATGTCAGGACATTAAAATAAAAAGCATTGTTGTTCTTCGAACATGCTGCACCTATATATATATATATAGTGCGTTTAAATGCGACTTGTATTTAAATCTCATCTCGTATTATTAACGAGTTAATTATTTCAAAGTAATATAACACTCAAGTAGACCGATCGCCACGTCGGTTTCTGAATATTGCTCTCGGCATTGATTAGTGCCACTACATAAGCTACGCTTCAGAGTAACGACACTTGGCCATATTGTAGCTTAAAGTCGTGGTTGCCAGTTATCTAAATTGAATATCTCCCTTATCATTGATTAGTGCCACTAAATAAGCTACGCTCTCACGAGTAACGACATTTGGTCATATTGCGGCTTAAAATCATGGTTGCCAGTTATCTGAAGCTTCTATTTGAAATGACAAGAAACGCTTTTCCGTCCTCCACAAATGTTTAAAAAGTTCGCGACAGAGCAAAGAAATATTGCATCAGCGTCCTAACACCGAATCTAATGCCGAGGAAGTCGCACTTTTGAATCATGACGATCGGCAGTTGCGTCTGCTCTGCACAACAAGGACCAAAATGGCGGCACCCACAACAATGTCTTGGAACGGAGTGCCGATACTCTAAGCGCAGCTCATTTAGTGGCTCTACCAATGATGAACGCGGTACGAGCTTTTTGTTTTCTGCGCAATCTTTGGGAGTGGAATAAATGTCGCCCTCGAGACATTGGATTCTGACCTCTCGCACATCGAAGCCTCCCGGTGTTTGGACGGCTAACGTTCGGTTTAAAGCCGAATGCTCGTGTTCTTTTGGTGGTGCCAGAGCAGTCTGCTTGAGACATGCGCTCAGATGCCTCTCAAATCATCCACACGACCCCCCCCCCCCCCCCTTCGTGGTGCTGTCGAACAAAGCTTTTGTGCTATCATAGAACTACTATTTTATTTTTTTTATCAGGCAAAATATTACCAAAATTATGGGGACTCATCACAGGTCAGGATGACAGCTACGTTTTGTGAAGGGTATTCACACGTGGGATGCTTTGAATCATTCACTCTCCACCCCCTCCCCCCCTTCGCTGTGCTGCGGATTTGGACAGGAGGACGAGAAAAACATGATCGCTTTTTCCACGGTTCAGATTTGGCCAGTAGCCACGCCACGTCCACACACACAATAAATGATGTTGCGAGTGTCCATTTCAAGTGCAACAACACAGTGCCGACACAACACTTGAGCCATGCTCTCAATCATCCACACTGTTCCCTTCGCGGTGCTGTCGATTTGGACAGTATGGTTCCCAGAAGTACTCATATATCCCTGGACGAGAAAAAACACGATCGCCTTTTCGACGGCTCAGATTTGCCCAGTAGCAGCCACGTCCACACACAATAAATGATGTTGCCCCCCCCCCTTCGCCGTGCTGCCAATTTGGACAGGAGGGCGAGAAAACGCACGATCGCTTTTTCGACGGTTCAGATTTGGCCAGTAACCACGTCCGCACACAATAAATGATGTAGCGAGTGTCGATTTCCCCCTTCACGGTGCTGTCGATTTGGACAGGATGGTTCCCCGAAGTAGTGATAGTACCCGAAGACGAGAAAAACATGATCGCTTTTTTCGACGGTTCAGATTTGGCCAGTATAGCAGCCACATCCACACACACAATAAATGATGTTGGGAGTGTCGATTACACAATAAATGATGTTGCCCCCCCCCCCCTTCGCCGTGCTGTCGATTTGGACAGGAAAACGAGAAAAACATGATCGTTTTTTTTTTTACGGTTCGGAATTCGGCACGTATAACAGCCACGTCCACACATATAATAAACGATGTTTTCGAGTGTGTCGATTTCACGTGCAACAAACAACAATGCCCGAATCTTTCACGTAGAAACTTCTTGTGAACCCAAAAATAACCGCGGAAGGCTTCGTATCGGGGCTGCTGTTTTGCACCAATCCCGTCCATTGACGCGACCTGCTGCCATCAAACTATGTCGAAGCTTTCAGCGCGAGATATAATGTCTCGTGAGCATGCAGTGGCCCATAAGGCACACACTCTAAAAAAAAAAGGGTATCACCTAACACCCTTTTGCCCCATATAATGCACCCCAAAACATCACTCCGGCGTACACCGCACTATAGTCAAACAAACGGCCCCAAATTTTACGAGAGGTTTGATAAGGGTGCGATATCACTTATTAAGTAGCTAATTTACGTATCAAAGATCACACAAAGAGAACACTGAGGTTTTGCAGTAGGGCCAAGGAAACTCCGATTGTTGTTTTTTTGTAGTAACATGAACATTAGATATTTTAAATAAGTTGTACCAGACGGTTATCAAGCCCCCTCGTGAAAGCTACTACCGTCAGATCGACGTCAGTTCGCTGTATGTCCAACTGAACTTTCGGGGTGTATTCTATGGGACACGGGTGTAACAATACACAATTTTTTTTTTCTGAAAGTGCAGGTGCGGACGCTTTGCGGTGCCCGCGGCGGCGGTTACTCACCGGGGCTGTTTTCGCTCTTGAATCGGAACCGAATGCCGTCCTCTTGACTGCTCCGAGCTTTCCGCATCGCTCAGGCCACTGGCTGTCGGCGGCGCTCGCTCGCTGTGTGCGCTATCGCGATGGGCACGATTACATTGTCTCGCGGGGTCAAGCTGATAATCGCTGGCTGCGCGCTCGCCGGGCGTCTCGACGTCGGGTGGCGCCCTATCCCCACATCGCGTACGTCGCACATCGCGTACGTCGCACGGCTCTGCGTCGGGCAAGCTACCGGTCGAAGCCACACACAACAGCGTCCCTTGCAACGTTACCATATAGAGTAATATACACAAGGTAAAGAGCGGACACTGCCATGGGCCCCGGCGGCCCAGATAGACCAGTGACAAGTAGCGCTCCTAGCGGGCGGCATTAAGCATAATCTGACTCCGGTTCCGGTCAAGTTAGTTCTTCCGGTTTCTGTTTTGGCGTTTCTGCTCCGGTTCTCCGGTACCCTTCTCTCTCTCTTTCCTGCCCGCCTCTCTCCTCGCTCCGCTCTCGGAAGCTAGACTCCCGAAGCCGCTGTTTTTTCGTGTGTTTTTTTTTCTAATATTGACGCACTTTCATTTTAATTTGTATGATAGAATCGGTGCAAAATGTGTCAAACAATATTTCAACTTACTGCACAAATCAGAGGTGTAGTTCTTGTTTTTTTCCTATTGTAAAACATTGAAGTTACACAATCGCCACATTGACTCCTGGCTGGTGGAGCATTTTGGGGTCAACAATGGTAAGTGGTTCGAAAACATTTTATTGCACCGCATTCCTGTATACATAATTTACTTCAGAAGCTCTGTATGTTTTATACGAAACAGATTCTCACAAAAAATAAATTAATATGAAGAAGTTCGGCATATCGTACACTTCGTAATAGATTCTTAGCGGAACCAATTCAACAAAAATTTCCACAGAGAACATGCTGAAGGATACATTCACTTTCACGCCGACTCGCGCACGGGAAGTAAGTGCAAAAATAAACAAGACATCGCTGTCATTACCAGTCATAAGAGTATAATAAGAGTGCAAAGCAAGCACACACCGGATAGTACAAATTCTCAATTTCCGGCTAATATGACAACACCAATTTGCATAGCCTTACACTCGCTGCGTTCAAGCTATCTCCAAACAATGAGAGCTCTATTCGAAATCTGACAAGATTCTATGTCCCTAAACATTCCCCGAAATTGTTCAGGAAAGAAGTATGGCTTCAGAAAAAAGCGGCTAAAAAACTATGAACAGTGGATACAAAAGTGGATGCATTTTCTTTCGAATATTGTTAGCCTCTATATACTATTTCCTATAGAAATTCTGCAGAAAGTGAATAAATATTTTTGTTAGGAAGATGTGAAACCTATTTGCTGGAAAAAGGGGAAACAAATGTTTGGAGTGCAAGCAGCAGCGCCCAATTAATAAACACTTTCTGTTTTTCTGTTTGGCAACCGCCTCCGTTAATACACTATTAACAGTTAAAACTGTGTAGTTGCTTACCAGCCACTGAAGAGTGCAACCGAACTTTTTCAAAATTCCGGTTAAGTAATCGAACATGCCAAGACAAGCGTATTCTGCAAAACATTTTTAAAAACCTTTTGTGGCACTCCTCTGAACAAAGGCTAAAACCACCCAGATCTCAAAGTGTGCGAAACAAGGCGGCATAAACTCCTCGAACATGTGCCACACTCTCTATTATAGGAAGAAAGGGATTTTCTATGCGGTGAATGAAATTAAAGGCAGCCTGTTATGGTACTACTAACTTCCCGAAGAGTTCTCCTGGCACGTGGTATGCTTTAAGCACAAGAAAGTACTGGTGAGGCCTGGTCAAGTTATCAGACTCATCCCATAGCAGCTGAGAACAGCCACAGCTGTGGGTTGTCTGTTCAAACACAAGCTTGATCAAATAGCCCCAAACATAATCAGTGGATGAGTCATCAATTACGTTAGACCTGATGTCTGATGCCAGCTCAGAAATATCCTCTAGTGGTGGGAAGTTATCGATTGGAAGACATTCCGCATTGTCTGAAATGGAACTTTCATGGTACGAAGATGTTGGCAACTCCTTGAGGAGGCCAGCCTTGTCATCCTCTACGTTTCCATTGTTCGACAGTTTGAACAGTTTCTTTATCCCTATGTGTTTTACTCTAAGGTGAACTAATGCACATTTGGGTTTCTTTTGCAGCCCAGCATTTGTCGTATATAGCTCCAAAAAGTTCTCAAGTGGGTCTTGCTGCAGGCGTCGTGTAAGTAAGAACTTAAAGTCATGGCTGTTTGAAAGCTCATCCCAGAGCGTGAGGACACTTTTTATAGTAACTTGCCACCCTATGATGGCTTGTGGCTGCATCCTACTTTGGTACTGCCATGCTGAAATCCATCCGAGTTGCTGGTGAAGGAAATCGAGTATTTCAGATTCTCCCTTCAGACTGGAATGACGCAACTTCTGCCCTGTCTTCTTGAATTGGGAGCTATTTAGACAATCAAAAAGTGTGTACATCCTATCACAGAAATAGGCTGTAGCCATGGCTGCCTCAGGAAGCTCCTTGGCATAAACAAGGGATATGATTGCGAGAAAGAGTGAGGCACTCAGTCCCTGTGGGGCACGATTTACTTCCATGTTACTGAAAGGTTTTTGAAAAATGTGTCTCTCAGTAAGTTTCGGAGCCAATTGAAAGCTCATCTCATGGGTAGAACGATAAAGTTCAACAATATGGGACCACTCAATGGCCTCATTTCCAATGCAAAGTTTGTGTGCTTGAAGATAGCTCTTGGTTGTTTCGGGGAGGTGCGGAACATCAAAGATAAAGTAAACATATTCGTTGTCAATTTCAAAAAATGGCTTATCAACACGCACACCAAGTTGGTTGGCCAAGCTTACGTTTGAAGCCCCCTAATCACAAACAACAGCCTTTACTGTGAAGCCAACAGCCTTAAGCTCCCGAATGAGAGAACTGAGGAGACAGCGTTTAACAGAAGACGTTGTTGGAGTGTGCCGAACAGTGTATGCAAGGGGCTAAGCCCACCCCACCTCCTGGAAATTCCAGAGAGCACAACAACCAAGGCTCTATCTGGAATGTTAGAGATTCGTTCAATACCGTCATCTGTAAGTCCATGGACATTGTCGTGTGCAGGGTCGTGAGTTAAGTTCTTTTTTAAAACAATCTCATCGAAAGTCAAGATGCACACACGATCAAGTGCAGCCCGGCAGCCCGGGGAAACAACAGCGCGAGAAACTCAAACCGATCGGCTCCACTAATTCACGCAAGCATGCGAGCACGCGGGCGGTCACGCGTCACCTTGATTGATGCAAAGTCAACCGAACATGATGCAGCAGAAAGCACAGACGGACGGCACGCACGGCACGGACGAACGACGCACGGACGAGCAGAGGCCATGCAGAATGATGCAGAGGCGATGGCGTGCAGGCAGGCAGGCCATGGCAGGCGCCATTCATCACGTGGTTTTTGTGACTTATTTGATCAACACTATTTAGTCGTTTTAAGTACTTTAAATATTTCTATAACATAACAATTTCAAAAATAAATATTTCACATAGAAAGAGTTCTAACTATTTTTTAACCAAATTAGAGAAAAGCGCCACGTAGCGGAGGGCATTAAACGCACTATCTGGGCCGCGAATCGGCTTCTGTGTCCTCTCTTTACGTTTACTATATTACTCTATGACGTTACTAGGACACTCAGTGCGGAAACTCACCGTTGAAACCCAGGACGCTGGCGTCCACTGAGACCGAGCTAGATACGACAACAGCGCCACTCTTAATCGTTTGTCTTTACTGTGGTCCCCTCGAGCTTTTAGAAAGTATTTTTTCGCGTAAAAACCAATGGAAAAAAACTCTTTTTGTAGTAACTGGTATTGGAGTTTAGGACAAAATGGAAGGCGCGTGATGTTTTCTAAAATCTTTAGTTTGCAAGGTTTTGCGGGCACAATTAATATTGTTTTTATACAACCGTGTCTCAGCGGTGATTTCAGGTAGCGCGTCCCGACCTAGGTGCATTTTAACTTCGGTAGTAATCGGCGGCATGTCCGCTTGGGAGACGGGGGTGGCAAGCCTGAAGCTCCTTCCACAGTATCTGTTTCGGCACCATTTTACCAAAATGGCCTATTGAAGCCGAAATAGAAGTCAGTTCCTCCAGCGGCCACTGCGGGAGAAAAGGCGGCGTTGCGATCGCCGGTAGCTCGGTTCTCGAGTACGGATCGGTGCCACTTTTTCAGAGCAGTCTGTATCGCAGTTTCTCAACTTAGTGGTTCTAGAAATGTTGGCCACACATAACAGTGTCCCTTTGCAAGCAAGCTCGCAGCTGCTTAATTTCGAGCCGCGGTCGCGTATTATACCATATAGCGTCACAGCGCTGCCAAGCTCGCGTCGCGTCGGAGAGACCCGAGAATGCGGCTCTGCCAGAAGCTGGAAACCCCTTGGTCTTTTTTTTTTTTCAAATTGATTAAGGGTGTTGCGAACCGGTCGAGTTTCGAGTTCGACCAGGTTCGACTTTTTCGAACTTCTTGTGAAAAGTTCGACAGAGGTTCGACTCAGGTTCGACCGCAATGCGCATGCGCGAAAGGCTGATTAGTTGGCTTCGATTGAGATGATGGCTAAGGGAGAATTAAGGCAGCACTGCTCGGTTATTTCAGTTAATACAGTACAAAAACTTAAGTTATCAATTTCTTCAGTGATTAGATTTAGTTTCGTTTAATTGCAACTGTTCATAAAATTAAAATAATCATTTCCATCAAAAAAAAAAATTCTCCAAACCTAGACGTGGATTGGATTTGCGGCCAAGTGTTTACCTCACTGAGTTGGCTTGTTGCTCTCTCGTAGTGCTACATCACATCGTCCTCGATCGGCTCGTGCCGCGGCCATTATCACCATCCCTCAAGCGCCGCTACTTCCTGGCTTTGATTGGTCGGCTCGGATGACCTACGAACCTGCCACCCTACGGCGAGACGCCTCAACGGTGTTTAAAAGGACTGTCGCCCACCACAGATGCGGGATTTGAGGCCAAGTGCTCACCTCGCTGAGTGGGCTTGTTGCTCTCTCGTAGGTGAGTCAACAAACTTTGTTTGTCGTTTCCATCACTCTCCGAGTATTTCTGGCAGCAAAGCCTTGTAAAGTGTTGTATTACTATGGGAGTAGATTTGTCTACGTACAGGATACACGTAGGCTGCTTTTTTCACGTAAAAGATGTCGCGCCTTCGGCCATCCGCGTCGCAACTTCCTCCTTGTGGAATTCCTACGTACTATAGTAGGTTACAGGTCAAGAAGGTAGCGGCAAATGCCCCTCAAAGCGAATCATATATCCCTCCGCCACCTCCGCATCCAATAGCGTCCCATCGTTTCCGTGACGTCGCGGCCAACGCGCGAGGAGGGTCTTGCCTTTCTGTACATATTTGCTTTATCTTTCGACTTTGACTTAGCATTGTGGAAGCCACGAGAGGGAGATTAGAGTCATCCCCCTCCGATGGAAACAAAGACGACTTTCGGGGATTAGCTTCCCCCTCCGATTGATACAAAGGCTGCTTTCAGGGGCTCGGTTCCTTCTCCGATGAATACAAAGGTCGCTTTCTTAAAAAGTGGGGGTCGGAGACAAGTTGGCACCACTCTGTGGCCATTATCTATCCATTGAAGCGGAACAAGGAGCGTTTCCAGTGAACTCTTCTTTCGATTGCGGAGGGATTTGAAACCGGCGCACCACGCTTGTGGGAGGAGCTTCTCCTACCTTCTTAACTTGTAACCGACTATAGTGCGAAAATACTTTTATTGTTCTTGTGTTGCGCCCAACTTTTCTTTGTGCGCTAGATGTTGAAACCAACCCAGGACCTGATGATAACATCGACCAAATTCTTGCGAATCTTAATCAGGTCATGACATCGAACCAAACGTATCAGAAGGAAACTTCGGCTGTACTTGTTGTCATAAATGCAGGAATAACTGACATCTCAAAGCGCGTGTCGATTCTGGAGGAATCCCGTCGGGAGGTTACCAAGCTCAGAGAAGATGTCAAGTCCCTTGAACAGACTGTTTCCCCTCTCCAAACTGAAATGGGTGCCCTCACCTACAGGCAACGTGGGTTGGAAAGTATCGTGGATGTTGTTGACGACCTGAACAATCGTCTACGAAGAAACAATGTTATAGTGAAGGGTCTACCTGAACTTGAGCGTGAATGCTGCAGCGGCTGGTACACTTGCTCTGGTAATCTTAACATGTTGTTCACTCCCGTTTTAATGATCACCTATTCAGGTAAGAAATTGTGACAACAGGCTGTAGTTGAGCTTGTTGGTGTATAATACTATAAAACGCAAGCTGAACTTAGGAAAATAGAATATAGAGAGGGATTCTAGGATCTAGAAGATCCTAGAATCTAGAACATCCTAGGAAGATTCTCTTCTACCTAGAATCTAGAAGATTCTAGGTAGAAGCAAGAATCAAAGGGCACGCGAAACTAAAAGATTCTTGGTCTAGATAAGATCCTAGAATCTAGAAGACTCTAGGTAAAAGCAAGATCCAAAGGGCACGCAAATTGCAAGAGGTGTACTTTATCAGAAAAAGGGGGCCCCAATGCGTCAGCGACACGTCGATTGCATCGTATAATGCCGAGTTACATTTGTTTTATAAATGTATGTAAATGGGTTTAAGGGCGGCGCATGCATAGCTTAGGTGACGATAGTTGCATCAACACATACAGGGTGTCTTTTGTTATTCTTTACATATTTGTTTAAAAGAAAATATAAAAGCTACACTTATGCGGTTTGTGCGAGTGAGTTATACGCCCAGGGGGACATTATGTGGGTGGCTAATCTTTTCGATAAGTCGGCTAATTGATTAAATTCCGTCAATTAACTTTTTAATTAGTGAAAATAGACACATGGTTCCAATTAAAAACTTGCACAGCGTCATCGAAAACCACTAAATCAGTCTTTTCAGAAAGACTTTGAGTGCGTGAGAAGCGTAGTAGTGCACTAAACTTACCACACGTGGAGCAGGTACAAGGCTAGCGGTTGCGGTATGGCGACAGCGCGATTTTTCTGTCTCTTATTCAGGCCCAACCTTGTACCTGCTCCACGAGTGGGAACTTTAGTGCACTACTACGCTTCTCACGCGCTCAAAGTCTGTCTTAAAATTATTGATTTGGGGGTTTTGGAGGGCGCTCACCAAATTTCTAATTGGAACCATAAAACTATTTTCACTAATTAAAAAGTTACTTAACGAATTTTAATGAATTATCCCACTTACCGCAAAGATTAACCACCCACATAATGTCCCCCTGAGCGTACAACTCACTCGCACAAACTGCATAAGTGTAGCTTTCATGACGTTTTGTTTTGAGCAAATCTGTAAAAAACTGTATATCCAGGGTGTTTCTTTTCAGCTTAACAGATTAAAAAAAATCAATCATGAAAGCTTGATTAATGCTGTCTTCGCAGGTGAGTTATACGGCCAGGGGAACATAGTATAGGGGGCTAATCGTAACGATCAGTCGGATAATTAGTTGAAATTCGTTAATTAACTTTTTAATTAATAAAAATAGACATAGTTCCAATTAGAAACTTGCTCAGCGTCATCGAAAACCATTGAATCAGTAATTTTCAGAACGACTTCGAGCGCGTGAGAAGCGTACTAGTGCACTAAAGTTGTCGCTCGTGGAGCAGGTACAAGGCTGGGGCTAGAAAAGACGGAAAAATTGTGCGGGCGCCTTACCGCAACCGCTAGCCTTGTACCTGCTCCACGAGTTGTAATTATGTACACCACTACGCGTCTCACGCGCTCAAAGTCTTTCTGAAAGTTACTGATTTAGTGGTTTTCGATGACGCTGAGCAAGTTTCTAATTATAACCATATGTCTATTTTCATTAATTAAAAAGTTAATTAATGAATTTTAACTAATTAGACGACTGATCGTTACGATAAGGCCCCTATACTATGTCCCCTGGCCGCATAACTCACTTGTGCAGACCGCATTAGTAGAGAGTTTTAGTAGATCGTTCCGATGACTCCGATAACGATACCCGATACTCTGCCTCCGCCTTTGCGCTTACATATATAGTATCGTTATCGGGGGTAGCGGAGGTATCGGAACGATCTACTAAAACTCTCTATTCTAGCGTTCATTTTTTTTCCATTCTGTTAAGCTTAAAAAATACACCCTGTATATGTACTTCTATCTTCTTTTTTTCAACTATAGCCGTGAGTTAGTGCCTGTGTTCGTCTTCCCTTTTGTGTTCGTCTTCTTAGCTCTTTTAGCCATGGTTCAAAACAGCAGCATTGTTGCCGAAAGAAAAAGCTTTTTTCAAAAAAGTCCAAACCTCCAATGTGGCAGGTACTTTATTTTCATGGCAAGTTAATGTTGCCGATGTCCCTGAAGCGAGGCGGGGCAAGGGACATCAGCGTGGCAGGCGCTCGCTCAGGTCGGCGAACACGAACGCAACGGCCGCCCAAAAGGCGGTGCACAGGTCCAGGTTGACGGGGTCTTCGACCGTCATGGTGTCTCCGTCCGTGTGGTGGAAGTAGAAGTACTCCTCGTTGGCCGTGTCCAGCGTGGCTCCGGGCACCCCGCGCTCCACCCACTGCTTGGTGTCCGGGCCCGTCGTCGCCGAGCCTGAGCCTGGTGGCGTTCAGGGCGCCCATCAGCCCCAGCACGTGCTCGGCCATGCAGCGCGCCGTCGGGTTGGCGCTGGCAAGCATCAGGCCCAGGGGTCTGAAGGTGCCCATGTCCGACTCCATGACGACGTTCATGTTGGGAGCCTCCCTCTGGTGGCGCTTGTAGTAGGCCCGTCCCCCCCAGATGCCCTCTTCCTCGCCCGTCCAGAGAACGCAGCGCAGCGTCCTCCGCGGCCGGAGGCCAAGGGAGCGCAGTACGGCCAGGGCCCGCCACGCGATGAAGGCGCCTCCGCCGTCGTCCATGGCGCCCTGGCCCACGTCCCACGAGTCCAGGTGACCGCTCACCAGGACCACCTGCGCCGGGGCGCGACGCTGCAGCCAAACCACGTCCGCCAGACATTCCCCACCCAGTGGCCTTAAGCAAAGCCACGTCCGCCACACTCCCCACCCAGTGGCCTTCAGAGAAGTCACGTCCGCCACGCTCCCCACCCAGTGGATAGATGCCATTCCCCACTCCAGTGGCCTTCAGAGAAGCCATGTCCGCCACGCCCCCACCCAGTGGATAAGATGCCACTTCCACACCAAGTGGCCTTCAGAAAAGCCACGTCCGCCGCACTCCCCACCCTGGGCCTTCAGAAAAGCCACGTCCGCCACGCTCCCCACCCAGTGGTAGATAAGCCACGTGCAGCCACGCACTTCCCACCCAGTGGATAAGATGCCACTTCCCACAGTGGCCTTCAGAAAAGCCACGTCCGCCACGCTCCCCACCCAGTGGATAAGATGCCACATTCCACACCCAGTGGCCTTCAGAGAAGCCACGTCCGCCACGCTCCCCACCCAGCGTGAATAAGATGCCACCATTCCGCACCCGCGGCCTTCAGAAAGCCACGTCCGCCACGCTCCCCACCCAGTGGATAAGAGTGCCACATTCCACACCCAGTGGCCTTCAGAAAAGCCACGTCCGCCACGCTCCCCACCCAGTGGATAAGATGCCACATTCCACACCCAGTGGCCTTCAGAAAAGCCACGTCCGCCACGCTCCCCACCCAGTGGATAAGATGCCACATTCCACACCCAGTGGCCTTCAGAAAAGCCACGTCCCGCCACGCTCCCCACCCAGTGGATAAGATGCCACATTCCACACCCAGTGGCCTTCAGAAAAGCCACGTCCGCCACGCTCCCCACCCAGTGGATAAGATGCCACATTCCACACCCAGTGCGGCCTTCAGAAAAGCCACGTCCGCCACGCTCCCACCCATTGGCCTTCAGCCTCAGCACTCCCAGTGGATAAGATGCCACATTCCACACCCAGTGGCCTTCAAACCTCCGCCACGCTCCCCCAGTGGACAAGATGCCACATTTCACCCAGTGGCCTCAGAAAAGCCACGTCCGCCACGCTCCCCACCCAGTGGATAAGATGCCACATTCCACACCCAGTGGCCTTCAGAAAAGCCACGTCCGCCACGCTCCCCACCCAGTGGATAAGATGCCACATTCCACACCCAGTGGCCTTCAGAAAAGCCACGTCCGCCACGCTCCCCACCCAGTGGATAAGATGCCACATTCCACACCCAGTGGCCTTCAGAAAAGCCACGTCCGCCACACTCCCCACCCAGTGGCCATCAGAGAAGCCACGTCCGCCACACTCCCACCCAGTGGTTCAGAAAGCCACGTCCGCCACATTCCCCACCCAGTGGCCTTCAGAAAAGCCACGTCCGCCACACTCCCCACCCAGTGGCCTTCAGAAAAGCCACGTCCGCCACGCTCCCCACCCAGTGGATAAGATGCCGCATTCCCCACCCAGTGGCCTTCAGAGAAACCATGTCCGCCACCACTCCCCACCCAGTGGCCTTCAGAAAAGCCACGTCCGCCACGCTCCCCACCCAGTGGATAAGATGCCACATTCCACACCCAGTGGCCTTCAGAAAAGCCACGTCCGCCACACTCCCCACCCAGTATAAGATGCCACATTCCACACCCAGTGGCCTTCAGAAAAGCCACGCCCGCCACGCTCCCCACCCAGTGGATAAGATGCCACATTCCACACCCAGTGGCCTTCAGAAAAGCCACGTCCGCCACACTCCCCACCCAGTGGCCTTCAGAGAAGCCACGTCCGCCACGCTCCCCACCCAGTGGATAAGATGCCGCATTCCCCACCCAGTGGCCTTCAGAGAAGCCATGTCCGCCACACTCCCACCCAGTGGCCTTCAGAGAAGCCACGTTCACCACACTCCCCACCCAGTGGCCTTCAGAGAAGCCACGTTCACCACACTTCCCACCCAGTGGCCTTCAGAAGACCGTTGGGATCGCACAAGATGCCATCCCCGATTAGACAAAAATTTAAAGCCTTTCCACTCTGGTGAAGAAGGAAGACCAGCGAAGCTGTACTATGGTGGGAATGAAGTAATGGCCGGCCGCAAGTCGGCAAGCCAAAGTGGAAAGGCTGGAAAAGCTGCCGCCATCTATGAGCGACGGCAGCAAGCAGACAACCGGCAAACACAACACTCTAGACAGCTATCGCCATCGATGAGCGACGGCGGCAACCAGAGTGTTGTGTCGACGTTTGTTTGGTACCGGACACGATCTTGGGGAACCTAGCCCTCAACAGCTCCGCTGTAAAACGTTCTCTCGTTTGTGTTGAGCGGTTCGCTGATTAGGCCTCTGCACAGTGTCCTAGATATTTTGTCGACTTTATATTGTCAATAAAATTATATGCACCTGTGTCTTCTACGGGAATTCCATTTCCTATATCAGCGATGTTCGTTCTTTGTAAATATTCCTCTGGCGTGCATTTTCAGTCCGTGACCAAACTAGCGACAGTCGAAACCTCTTCTTGGGAGCTATAGGCTTGTAGCTCTGAAGTTTTCAGCAGCGTCCCTGGCGAGCAAAATCGGATATTTTTAGGTCGCCTTTTCATTGTACGCCACGTTGCGTCCTTTACAACGCTCGCATCTTGCCCGTAGACAGACGCTGAGGAACACCAGGAGACGCCGAGAGACGCTACTTTACGCCCATGGATCGTGAATGATGGGACGCTAGGACATCGTTTCACGTCTACATTAAATGGTCGCGTCTCGCAGACGCTTGCGGAGGCCTCTTTTTTGTGGTCTCGTCTCGTAGACGCTACAGCGCCCCCTTGCCGAGAAAAACAAGCCCATAGTCGGTGACATTCAAAATGGAAGTGGAAGCTCCGCCCACCTCTTTCCACTTTAGAAGAGCAAACGCTGGAGAGGAGGTCATTTCCTCCCCAGCGTTCCCTCTGCTATACTGGAAAGAGGTGGGAGGAGCTTCCACTTCCTTCTTGACAGCTGTCATCAACTATAGTGTCGCGTGTGCTTGCCCACGCAAGCTGACACGAGGCAGCTATCCGGACAACGTTGAACCATAAGGACCTTTGTTAGGAGGCCCCGATAGATGCTGCTGAACACTTCGAATCGGGCGCGGTGTCCTAAAATTTCGCCACAAATGTCTTCTTTAAAAGAGTTAAGTTAAGGCGCTTCAGTGTTTATAAAAATCGGAAGTTCGTAGGACAAAGGCTTTTCGCGCACAACCGGTTGACACCTGTGCCAATATCCGTTCAAAAATATTTATCTCTCCCTTAAGTCACTCTACTTAGGAATGTGTTTATGGGCTGAATTTTTCGCCAAAAGACTCGAGCGTGCACGAAAAGAGCACTACACGCCATGCTATAGGGCAACATAAAGCGCAGCCCATAGCAGGCATACAGAAGCATTTAGAAGGCATTCTTCATCACACGTAATCATACGTAATTATAATTAGGCCTAATTGTAGCGAGCGAGATTAACGAAGCGGCTCAGCGGGAATCCATGGGTCCCGACACCTTTTCTTTGCGTCGCATGTCTACTTGTCTACAGCACTTTCAGTACTATACACAAGTAGACAAAAACATACTCTCAGTAGGCTTCCTACTAAAAGTATACTTTTAGCGTACTAAGTTTATTTTAGTGTAAGGAATGGTAATCAAAGTTTATTGGATTGTAGTAGGAGAATGCCAAACCAGAAAAAAAGAATGATCTAAAGAAAAACAAATACTCCATCAATGTAAAAGTGGAAAGGAACAACATTTATTTTATATTGAATGCCCTCAGATGGATGCACTCTAAAAAAAAGGGTGTCACTTTACACCCTTTTGTCCCGTATAATGCACCCCAATACTTCAATTCGACGTACAGCGCACCATAGTCGAACAGACGGCCACGAATTTTACGAGGGGTTTGATAACGGTGCGATATAACTTAATAAATAGCTAAAGTACGTATCAAAGACCACAGAAAGAAAACACTGAGGTTTTGCAGTAAGGCCAAACAAAAAAGATTATTTTTTTGTAGTTAGTAACACGAACATTAGCTATTTTAATAAGTTGTGACGGCTTGAAGCTGAGCTGAATAATAGGTTGTACCACACGGCTATCAAGCCTCTGGTGAAAGTTAGTACCGTCACATCGATGGCAGTGCGCTGTACGTACAACTGAAGTTTTGGGGTATAATATATGGGACAAAGGGTGTAAAACTACACCTTTTTTTAGAGTGTAACTCCGTGGTAGAACACGAGTAACTAAAGCAAGAGACGGGACCGTAGTACCTACACTCTAAAAAAAAAGGAGTCGACAAGTGTCGACTCGACTCTTTTGGAGAGTAACCGGGTTGTCGCAAACCACACACTCTATGGAGAGTAACAGTTACTCTTCAACGACAAGTGTAACTTTCACTCTCCCATGCGAGTGTTCATCTAACTCTTCTATAGAGAGTCACGCCAATACTTCTGCGAGAGTCAAAACTACTCTTTTGATGTGTAAGTGCCAGAGTTAATTTCACTCCTTTGTGTAGAGTATCTATAACTCCATAAAAAGTGTTGCCGAAACTCTTTGATGAGAATTAATATCACTCCTTTGTGTAGAGTGACTATAACTCTATCAGAAGTGTTGCCTAAGCTCCTTGTTAACGAGTTAAGGATGCTCTCCAGGCAGAGTTACCTTCACTCCTTTGTGTAGAGTAACTTCAACTCTATCAAAGTGTTGCCTGAACTCTGTATTCAAGAGTTACACGTACTCACCAGGAAAAGTTACCTTCACTCCATCGTGTAGAGTAACAACAACTCCATTAGAAGTGTTGCCTAAACTCTGTATTCAAGAGTTAAACATGCTCTCCCGGAAGAGTTGGTTTTACTTGTTTGTGTAGAGTAACTAGAACTCCATTAAAAGTGTTGTCTAAACTCTGTATTGAAGAGTTAAAAAACTCTCCAGGAAGAGTTGATTCCACTTGTTTGTGCAGAGTAACTACAACTCCATTAGAAGTGTTGCTTAAACTCTGTATTAAAGAGTTAAGCATGCTTTCCAGGAAGAGTTGATATAACCATTTTGTGTAGAGTAAATACAACTCCATTAGAAGTGTTGCCTACACTCCGTAATAAAGAGTTAAGTATGCTCTCTAGCAAGGGTTAATGTCAAATAACAGCACAGTTGAGCAGTTTGTGTGACCCCTACTTGTAGAGTGCTTAACTCTTTAATAGAGAGTTTAAGCAACACTTGGAATGGGGCTGTAATTACTCTACACAAAGAATTGTGTAAAGTACAGCCCCATTTGAAGTGTTGACTAAACTCTGTATAAAAAAATTAAACACACTCTCCAGGAAGGGGCCACACAAATTCTGCTCAATTATACTGTTATATGTTGTTTTCATTGTGTTGTTGAGTGCAAGTTAACCCAGTAAAAAGTAACAGAAACACCTGAAAACAGAATTAGAAGAAGAGAAGTGTAAAATTGGCTCTCTCCTGATAAAAAGTTTGCTGAAAAAAAAAAACTCTACTGGCAATTGGCATTTTTAGCCAGTTGAAGTGTGACCACTGTACTTTTCTTTTTGCAATCTTATGAATGTCAATACCTCCATTGATTTCACTGTAATGTGGAATACTTTTGTCCTTATTGCAGGAGTTGTTGCATACAACTAGGGACAACTCAAGTATTTTGCAATGAATAGTAGCCCTAAAACTTAAAGCGGCTATGTACGTGTTCACAAGGAGATGGTTGCATAGGAAATGTGGAATGGCACATAGAGCATGAGCCTGTACAGAGGCTATAGGTTCTCACTAAAAGTCAGCGTAGAGAATAAAAACAGTAGAAAAGAGCTTAATAAACCAAGACTTTAATTTCAGCACATCGCAAAAAAAGGCAAAACTGGCACCCAAATTCCCTCTGGATAAAAGTTTCTAACTTTGTGATCAGATCCACAGCCGAGATGGACTTTATCTTGTACTTCAAACCAATGAAGTGCCCAATCACTGCGAGTGACCGGCTTGCTTTTTGACGGTATGAAATGTTGTGGACCCAGTGCAGTGCAAGAACGAGCGCAGCACCAGCCACAATATCCGTCACCTCAAAGAAGTGGTCCTCCAACACCAGAGTTTTGGCACTTGAGTCCTCTTCATCAATGCACATCACCGGATAGGTCGATCAGTTGTGTTCCTCCTCCTGTAAAGAATGAATGCTTAAATGTAAAGTCAGCAATATTAAAAAAGAGTAAACAGCTTGCTAAGTGCCCTTAGTTAATACCAGTGCACTCATTTGCGAGACAATAGACCATTTTCGAAAATCCCAGGAGCCATTCATAGGATATTCTCCAATAGTTGGCTGGGACTTGCTTTCTTGGCGATTGAACAAGAGTCCACACCGAACACTCAGGCACCACTCATTGCTAGCTCGCTTAGCCACAACCATCCAAAACCGTTCGTATCCCTTGATATGAACACCTAAGAGAAAAATAATCCACCATCTCTATCTCTCTCTCTATTTTTTCCTTTGTATGCAATGGCAGCCATAACGGGTTGCATTTATTTATGGCATCCCCAATTGGCATCGGGACAAGGGCGCAAGGGGGAGGGGGCAGTTGCACCCCCACCCCCGTCTCCCTGACATTTGAAACAATTATAGCAGACAATATGGGACAGGGGGAGAGAGTTTAGCTTCCCTGCACATCACTCCTTCACCTTCTAAACGGTAACAAATCAGCTGGCCTCTGCCCATAGTGGTGAAAGGCATAGCTCTATACAAACTTTCCCGAGGGGTAGGATGAATGCAATTTCTTAACATCTGGATTTGTCCAAAATTTGTCCAATTAGTCTGAACAATCTATTGTGTTTCAATGCTGACTGCCATATATTATAGTTTATTTTACAACTTTAGAAAGGAAGCTAGCAAATGCATGTAACATCTAAGTTTGGGGAGACCCTATATATAAATGTTGTAATTTCAGCTCTACAAGGAGCTAATTTGCTATAAAAACCATTAAACCTTAATAAAAAAAATTATACACACTAAAATGCAAATTTAAAACAAAAAACAATAAAAAAAATAAAACTAGCCTAACCCAAGAACATACAGGTTTCCATTGGCGAGTGTTGAAATAATTGATAAATGTGCCACAGGTCAAAACAAAAAATGCATTGTGGCGAGCTTAAGGCCCATTCACACTCTTGCAACCGAGTACGACCGAGAGAGACCAGACCGGTTTTTAAGCCTCTTGCGATCTCTTAGGACCGGATGCGCGACAGCGGAGCTTGTCCTAAGAGATCGCAAGAGGCTTAAAAACCGGTCTGGTCTCTCTTGGTCGTACTCGGTCGCAAGAGTGTGAACGGGCCTTTAAACTCTGCCACAACCGACACTACTAGATAGTCAGCAAGCTGTTCATGTGTGCTACTTCATCGTGCAGCTGAAAAATAGATGTGGGCTCTAAATTTCTCGTTGCATGCAGATAAACTGGTTGCACCACTCTGAATGCAGGTGCAGGCAGATGCATTGCAGAGTCGAATTTAGAGCTCTATTCCATTTTTTTTTTCAAATAGTAGGAAGGTAAATTTATAAATTGATTAGTCCTACTTTTGCAACGTCACAGTGTCCCTCAGCCCTTCATCTAACTAAAAAAAACCTGAAAGGAAAAAAAAAATTTTTATACAATCTAATTGGGACACACGTGTCAAAAAATAAATTTTATGCGAAAAAGAAAATAATTTTAGAGCAATATTGACGGCAAAATATTTATTTTAAATTATGCGGGCAATGTCCATGACATCACAGAATGGTCATTCGCTCCTTCCACCTCAACGTGAAGGCCAAGTCGATCCCACCTCTCCTCCACGCGCCCGAATGCCGAGAGAAAAGCAGTTGAAAGGAGGTGACTACTAACTAAATTGCGCCTCGTGCCATCAATATTTTTCTAAAATTTAATTTTGTTTCGCGTCAATTTCGTTTTTTGACACGCATGTCCCAACCAGACTGTTTAAAAAAAACTTTTTTTTTCTTTTCAGGGGTTTTTAGGATTTGTTAATTACAATCTCGCCATTTAAGTTCACACCTATATTTCTAACTTGATTTGAAAACAAAAAACTGTTTTACGACTTATGGTATTTGCGGCACAGAAATATGTAGTCATAAATGTACCCATATTGCCTCCATATTTGTTAGAAGTTATAAATCAAACCGCTGGCCTCCCCCTTCAGCTCACCAATGTCAAATGTACTACTAAATTAACAGTCCATTAAATACCCTGTTATATGAAAGAATATGACAGTTTAACAAAACATGACACTTGAATGAATCAAGAATTTAAAATAAATCACTCACATAAAAAAACCTTGTCGAGTAAATACAATTACTGGCAAATACACTCACATAGCGTGGTGACATAACTAACACTCCACTCCCACCCAACAAGCCGAATCTTGGCAAATAAGGACTACTCAACGCTCTGTGGTATTCGGCTTTGGACATACTGGGAGGACTTTACTACAGCACACATCTACCAGCAAGAAGACAGCCATATTTGAAGAGAAGAAATAAAATAAAAATGATTTCGAACACAAAAAAACCCAACAGACTATTAGAATAAGAAGCACTTACAAATAGCGCTGTACAGGGCCTTTTGCTGTGGATAACACGCTGGAGATTCCTAGCCCAGACTTAGACACAATCCAAGCTCATCGGATCCTGACAAAAAGTACATCCACTGTAAAAAAAGAAATTCCGTCAAATTAATAGAAATTGCAAGCTAATTTTTGATGCCGGAATAATTACCATTGTCTTGCATCACGGTCACAGCATTAACTATGTATTACAGGCATGACAGTAATGAGGCCCTACAGTTTTCCTTGTAACTTGACCCATAGAAGCATGGCAGAAAACTGTAACTCTCAGTCACTGTACTGCACGT
>JAZHYW010014806.1:0-21960 GCA_037355805.1 Ixodes ricinus
GGACGACGACGAAGCGCTCGTTCTAACGGACGTGTTTTTCCTAGCTCCGCCGACATATATTTGTAACGCCGAGTTTAAAAGGCACTCGCGCCCCGGAAAAGGGCCCCATGGATCAAGGGGAGCCCTCCGCCACCCTCCGACCGTCGATTTTGGATCCGGGAGGGACCCGTTTGGTGAATATGGAACCCGAGACTATGGTCACCTCGCTAAACCTAACGTCTGGAATGCGAGGCACGGAAACTCAGGCTGCCGCTACAGGGACAACCGCGACCACGGCGGGCCCATCAACGGAAGGCCTTCAAATTATGCTGGACCAGAACACCCTCGGCAAATTGAACGAATTTGGAGTTGCGAGGGAAGATATCGGAAGGCTCTTTGTAAGCTTCTTGACCTACCTCGCTACCGCACAGCAAGGAAAAGGCGCGCAACCAGCCGCAGCAGAAAAGGTGAGCTCAACCCTTGGACACGAATATCCCACGATAGCTCAAGCAGCACAATTGACAAAGACCCCACTAAAGAGCCAGAATGCCAAACCCAACAGGACAGACGCCGCCCCCTTGGCGGAAAATATGGAGGACAACTCCTGGACACTAGTCCAGAACAGGCGCCGCCGTAAACGCTCGCTGACGTCATTTGAAGAACCCGAGAAGAAAGCCGCTGCTATGTCCATCGATGAGAGGACAGAGAGTAAAACTACCAAGGCCATTGTCCTTAAGCCGGTATGTAAGGAAGCAGTAAATGGCTTCAGAGCCAGGGACATCAGGCAGGCCGCGGAAACGGCAGGAATCGAAAGCCAAGAGGACTTCAAAATCCAGTATCAGACAAAGACCAACACTATTACGCTCACTACGCAAGAAGAAGGCACGGCAGAAAAGCTGCTACGGCTTAATGCAATAGAGAAGAACGGCAAGCAGTATACAGTTTGCCCCTACAGAGCAATGGAGAAGAACCAGATTCGCGGTGTCATATACCCCCGGGAGACAACAGCGAAGAGACACCAGAGACGCTGCTCGCAGACATGAAATGCGACAAGGCAAGGATTATCGCTGCCCGACTTATGGGAAAAGGCACAAGTGCAGTGTTAGTTACCTTCGAAGGTAACAAACTGCCCAAGAAGGTCGTCTTCTGCCAAGCAATCTTGAGCGTGAAAGAATACCGGCCGCGCCCGATTGTGTGCTTTAGCTGCCACGAGCTCGGGCATAAGGCGGATGTCTGCCCTCGCAAGGAACAAAGGTGCGGTCAGTGCGGGAACGTGCACGACGAAGGAATGGACGAGTGCGACCGGGAACCAAAATGTCGTAACTGCGACGGCCCACATCCGGCGACCAGTAACGATTGTCCAAAAAGAAGAATTCCAGACAAAAAGAAGATGACACCCAAACCTCCGGCGCAAGGTAAAGAAAGTTACGCTGCAGCTGCTAAGTCCATCCCGGAGCGACCCAAGGCATCGGGGAAAAACGATCAAGACGAGCTTCCCACATGGATACCGGAATGGGCGAAATCTACCCAACGACAACAGCCAAGCCAGCAGGCGTCAGACTTCGACGCCGAGAAAGAGATGAATAAACTCAAGAACGACGTACACATCGGCTTCAAGATGATCTTCGAGGCCATCGGAGAGATCAAGAAGGAGCTGGCGTTGCTGCGACATGGGAAGTAACTCCCATAGCAGTACAGGACAGACCACCACGGAACAAACCCGCATTTTCCAATGGAATTGCTGCACATTTTCGACCAAAAGTGCAGAGCTGAGGTTGAGATTCGAGAGACAGCCGCCGCCGGATGTACTCCTTCTTCAAGAAACACGAACCCCGAACCTAACGTTCCCCTGCTATAGTTTCTACACGAACCCGACCATAGTAACTACCCCAAGACCGAGCGAAAGGAACCCAGAGACGAAGAAAGGCTGGGCAGCAATAGCAGTCCTGCGGCACATACCACATGCCCAGCTCGATACGGCGTCACTTTGCACTGGCAACAGAGAAGTGGTAGCCGTAAGACTCAGTCACAAACGGAAGAGGATGACTTTAGCCTCCGTCTATATAAGACCAGGAACGGCAACGGAAGATGACAAGGAAGCAACGGCATGGATAGGCGAACTTGTCGGTCTAGCCGAAGGGGACCCGATTGTCATAGCCGGGGACTTCAACGCTCGACACAAAGATTGGGGGTACTCCAACAGCACGAGAAAAGGCCGGCAAATTAAACACGCAATGAAAACTGCGGGCCTTACACTACGCAACAAGCCGGGAACCAAGACAAGGATTGGAATGCACAGTAGGCAAAAAGACTCCACCCCGGACCTCTCCTGGGCCACTGCAAGCCTAGTGCTTGACTGGTCAACGTGGAGAGACAACCTTGACAGTGACCACTTTCCGGTCGAAATAAAGATTCACCACGGACAACGCAACAGTGGCAAAGAACAAAGACCAGTAGTCAAATGGGATCGTTTTAGGGAACTGCTTGAGACAGAGGACAGCGGAGACATCGAGGAGTGCATTCGGATGGCTCTGAGCGAAGCGAAGACGAAAGTTCTAGTAAAACCTGGAGCCCCAACACCAGACAATCACCTGCTAAACCTCTGGGCCAGCCGTCTACAAGCACTGCAGCGGTACCGAAAGAACAGGACGCTGCATCTAAAAATCAAACTCAAACGAGCAGCAGCGAAAGCGAGGCAGTACTCTAAACAGCTCGGGCGCGAGAGGTGGAGGACCCATTGCGGGTCCTTTAACGCACGAAACGGATTGGGAAGAGCTTGGAGAACTTACAAGGGACTGAACGGAGCAAAGCGCAAGACAAGAAACGCTGCGCAGAACCTGGCCCTCAAGCTCAATATAAGCGAGACAGAGATGGCGATCAGGGCTGGAGAATTGTTCTTTCCCCAAGAAGAAGATAGCGCAAACCAGAGACCGGTGGCAATGAACACCCGCCCGCCACAAGAGGAAGGAATGGAAGACCCACTAAATATGGGAGAACTAGTCGAGGCAATCTACACGGCGAAAACCGGCAGTGCTCCTGGCCCGGACGGGGTAACGTACCAAGCTCTCAGAAACCTACCGGAAGAATCGAAGCAGAAACTTCTCGACAAATACAACATAATATGGGAAGAGGGTAGGCTCCCGAGAGCCTGGAAACTCTCATGGGTCACCCCAATACCCAAGCCCGGCAAACTGCTTGATCGCATTGAACATATGAGACCTGTATCTCTAACATCCAATATCTGCAAGACGATGGAGAAAATCGTGCTCAGGAGGATACAATGGTATTTGGAAAAACACGAACGCCTGGATCCCCGGCAAACGGGCTTTCGCGAAGCAATGGGGACACAAGATAGCCTAAAGTTGCTTTATGAGGAGGTGCTAGCCGAAAAAGACAAACAAGACCCACGGCTCGTGGTCGCCCTGGACATCCGCAAGGCGTTTGATTCAGTGCCGCACTGGGCAGTAGTCCGGGAGGCAAAAGCATGCGGCATCCGTGGAAGATCTCTGAACTTTATACGAGACTTCCTGTGCGACAGGAGGTTCCAGGTGAAGATCGGAGGTACCATGGGCCCAGAAACACCGATTAAAAGAGGAGTGCCACAGGGGGCAGTTCTATCGCCGACCCTTTTCAATATGGTAATGGCGGGTCTCCCAGCTCGGCTTCGAGTCATCGAAGGGCTGGGATTCACCATCTATGCGGATGATGTGACGCTCTGGACCCGAGGGGGATCCCTGGGGGAACAAGAGAGCACGATGCAGCGGGGCATAGATGAAGTCGCCACCTACCTGGCGGAGGTTGGGATGGAAGCGTCATCAGAGAAAACGCAATATATGATGGTCGCTCGCCCTAGGGACCACAGGAAAGGAATAGCAGGCTCAGTACGGCTAGAACTCAATGGACAAGAAATTGACAAAAAGCCACATATCAGAATCCTTGGAGTCACCTTCGAGCAGACGGCAAGAAGCACGAGATGGATCCCGGAGATGGAAAAGGCGTGGGCTCAGGGTCTCAAGCTCATAAAGAAAACAACAAGTAAGTCCTGGGGAGCAGATGAGAAGGCTCTCCGTATCCTCACAGAGGCCCTTCTTACGTCACGAGCACTCTACAGCTGCAACTGGCTGAATCTCAACCAGACGCAGTGGAAGAAACTCGAGAGACTTAACAACCAATCCAGGCGAGTAGTCACGGGCCTTCCAAAGTACACGCCACTCGAAATGCTGGAAAAGGAAGCACAAATGAACACCATAAAAGACAGGGCCGAAACCCAAGCAATCGCTCAGTTTCAAAGGCTTGAGCGCACTAAACATGGACGTAGATTCCTGCAAGACCTGGGATACGAGACAAGCAACAAGCCGCCATTGGAAGAGGCGCTACCTCCTTGGCGGGACGAGATGATAACGGATCATCGGCCTCTACCTCAAGTTCTCAACCAAGGGAAGAGGGCTAGAGCCGCAAAGATGCACGCGGCATGGTGCGAAACCCATGCGCCGAACGAAGAAGTACGGTACACAGACGCAGCAAAGAACGGTGAGAAAGTGACATCGGCCTGGCATGACGCAAGGAGAGGCAGGACACAAACCGAATTACTACCGTCGGGCACGACGGTGAGGGAGGCCGAATTGAGGGCGATATTGGCGGCGGCCCAGGACATCGCAGGAAAGAGCGCGACGGCACCTCACGCCAGAATTTTTACAGACTCGCAAGCAGCGATTAACGCAACACGCAGCAGCAGACCAAAGGGCCGAACAATAAAAAAGATCAAGAAAGTGGCGACGGAGCTTCGCATACGTGGCACCGACCTGCACATCACATGGCTTCCCGGGCACAGCGAAATCCCCGGGAATGAGAGGGCACACAGGGCCGCAGCGGAAGAAATATTTCACAGCTCCGCGACTGGCTCGACCTCTCATTCTGAAACGAATACCACGGTAGACCCTGAGGAACAGGCTGAACTTGCCAAGCAGGCGAGGAAGGCCTACCTCAGAGGGTTGCTGCCGTCACAAGAAGACAACATACCAACGAGCTATACCAGATGGGAAGCTGTCCGAGTCCGACGGATCAGGACCGGAACAGCATTCACACCGGCAAAACAAGCGAGCTTCGGGCTCGTCGACCTCGAGGGCTCCAGATGCAAGGCCTGCACCGGGAACAACACAGCCACACTACGCCACCTCCTCTGGGACTGTGCAGGCCTGGAACGGCTGAGGAAGAAAGCGATCCAATCTCTTCGAGAAGAGGAAAGACCGGCGACGCTCGAGGAGTGGTCCCGACCCCAGGGAACACCGCAGCACAGGAAAGCAGTCCTCGATTCCCTGATGAGCTACATCAGGGAGACGGGGACCCATCATCATATTTAATTATTCTTTTCACATCATTCATTCCCTTTCCCCCTAAACCCCCAGGTCCCCCCCTTCCTGTCTCAGGCCACCCCACCAAGACAGCCGAACCACTCATCTCATCAATAAACATAATTCAACAACAAATCAACACAGACCGCTTGCCTGTTTGTATTTGTTTACGGAATAGGTTGTAATAAACTTTCAGGAGAATTGAAACAATCTTTTGTGTCTGTTTTCCCGCCCATTTTCAAGCACCTGCGCGAGCACATTTTTTCTATGGTTTTCCTGCATGTTATAAGTAGGTTATGAGTTTCCGAGACGACTTAAAGGTGCGACGCAAATATTTTTGTACTTTGCGCAAATACCGCTTAGAACGGGTCCCCGACGTTAAGGGGCCGGCGCAACAATTTTTGTACTTTGCGCATAATACCGCCATAGAACGGATCCCTGACGTTGATGACCTATGAAACACGCGTTCGTTTTTCACCCCACGCAATAGAAGTCCCAGAAACAAATTAAAGAAAAATGAGCAGCGTTCACCCCCTCAACTCGCAGCCAGAACAAGCGGCCACGTGACCTGGAATGGATTATATGCCGCCAATGTTGATCATAGCCACGCGCTGGGGTTGGCAAAGCACAGGACACGCGCTGAGTTCCAGACATTGTTATGGCTCGGCTATTGTCGTCGTTGAAGCGATTGGACACGGGCCACTACCCGAATGCTTCTCGAGCTAGTAATTATCACGAGCCCAAATCGAGCGCCCACGCAATGCTCGGGTCCAATCTATGAACCGCATTCAAATATCGTCACTTGGGTGTACTTCAATCCCCAGGTTACGTCATCAAATTTTGCAAAAGAGAGATTGAATGAAAATGATCGCTTTTGTCCTTGAAATTACACCGCAACAAAGGAGTTTCTTGGCCAGTGGCGTTGCGTGCGAGTATCCTTGAGTCCCACCAGTGCCAGTAAGCTCGTGTAAAGTGAAAAACATTCCAACTGAATATCGTTGCACAGCTCCTTTAATGACCTATGAAACACGCGTTCGTTTTTCACCCCACGCAATAGAGGTCCCAGTAAAACATTAAAGAAAACGAGCAGCGTTCACCCACTTAACTCGCAGCCAGAACAAGCGGCCACGTGATCTGGAGCCGATTATATGCCGCCAATGTTGATCATAGCCACGCGCTGGGGTTGGCAAAGCACAGGACACGCGCTGAGTTCCAGACATTGTTATGGCTCGGCTATTGTCGTCGTTGCAGCGATTGGACACGGGCCACTACCCGAATGCTTCTCGAGCTAGTGATTATCACGAGCCCAAATCGAGTGCACACGCAATGCTCGGGTCCACTTATGAACAGCATTCAAATATCGTCATATGGGTGTTCCCACTTCACTGCGATCCCCAATTTACGTCATGAAATTTTGCAAAGGAGAGATCGAATGAAAATGATCGCTTTTGTCTCTGAAATTACACCGCAACAAATAAGTGTCTTGGCCAGTGGCGTTGCGTGCGAGTAACCTTGAGTCCCACTAGTGCCAGTAAGCTCGTGTAAAGGGAAAATCATTCCAATTGAATATCGTTGCACCGCCCCTTTAAATAAGTTGAAGGTAACCAACCTTCCAGACGATACCCATTTAGGGCTAGCGAATAGTTTACCTATCCGAATGGCACGTTCAAATGTGTGCTTACGTGCCAGGTCAAACGGACACCCATATCAAACGGGCAAACGTATCAAATGGGTACCGTATAAAACGGGTACCTGTAACCCATTATCATGTTTGATCCGAACGGATCGACAATTTTTCCACCCGTTTGGTTCAAACAGGTCGACCAGTTTGCCACATGTTTGAATTTCGATTTTTTTTTTCAGTAGGGGAGGTTGGCAACACTGTACATGACATCGTTTATAAATGAAAGCAAAAGGAAACAAATATATATATCTAAAACAAAATAGGCATACAGTGATCAAGCCCGCCCGTTAGAATGGGAGCAGCCGCAGTATCATCATCATCATCATCAATTAGAGTAACTCTGTATGCTCTGCTTGCGGAGCAGAGTACGGTAGTGGTGCTCCCAGGTGGCCATCTTGGATCCAATGCCCTCGGTATATAGGACGACGTAGTGGCCTGCGAAGACGTCGTCCCTTCGGAAGCAGTAGCTGCGCGTTGTTGTCTGGTCCGAGGTGCCCGGATGTGCCGGTCACGTATCACTCCGCGCCAGCGCCGCAGACGCGAGCAAAACGCGATCGTCCTCCGTGTCGTCTGCTTTCCAGAATTTAGACATATTTTAGTAAACTTCTCCTCGAACTTGTATCGGTTGTTTGAAACAAAGGTATCGTTCGCTGGCTTGAGAACTATTTGCAGGACAGAGAACAGTATCTACAGATCAACTTCGAGTGAATCATCATTAGTCCCCGTTTTATCGGGTGTTCCACAAGGGTCGGTCCTGGGGCATTACTGTTTTCAATTTTTATAAACGATTTAACCGCTAATATTCCAGTACGTGTTCGACTGTTCGCAGATGATGGGGTTTTATTTACAGAAGTCAATGAAATAAGTGACCTGACTCTACTAAACACCTGCTTGTCCAAGATGTCGCACTGGTGCGGCTCGTGGCAGATTTCATTGAATGTCAAGAAATGTGTTCGAATGCATTTAACTCGGAACTGAATCCATCTTTCTTTCAATCATTCTATTAACAATACTTCACTAGCCGAAGTTACTTCTATAAATACTTGGGTGTCATTATATCGAATGATCTACGCTGGAACAGTCATATCATGTCTACTGCGCGCAAAGCATTATCCAAGTTATGGTACTTAAGACGAAATTTAAAACATGCCTCTTTCAACGTCAAATTGACAGCCTATAAAGCTTTTATATTACCCATCCTAGAATACGCCTCGGTGGATTGGGATCCGTTTGCAAATACCAACATAAACGTCCTTGAAAATGTTCAAAGCAAAAATCAGCAGAACCCATCCTTTGGGAATGATTATCTACGTTAATGCGAATAGCATCAAACGGTGCGGAGTTATGCGCGTTCGTCAGGTGGCCGGCACACTCTAGATACGCCAGCCCACTCTGAGGCGATTCTAAATTTGCTGACACTTTCACAGCCCTGCGCACGATCTCCGCAGCCCAGCACGTGCGTTTGTGTCACTTAGGAAGGCGAGCAAAGCACGCGCCATACGCACAAACACTCAAAATGGTACCGACCAGACTTTCTGGCGTCTCAGCTAGTCTCAACCAACGGTACTCTAAACGGTTGTTTATATCTTTACCATAGGACGCGCTTTACAGCGCTGTCACAGCTACCGGTGCGCGCGCGTTCCATGCACGAGGGCTCATTCCGCTCTCGTGAGGCTGAGCACGGCCGTTACATCACCCTCTCCCGAGCGCGGGAGAGGGTGAGCTAGAGGCAGTGGCTGAGCCTCACGAGAGCGTGAATGAGCCCTCGTGCATGGAACGCGCGCGCACCGGTAGCTGTGACAGCGCTGTAAAGCGCGTCCTATGGTAAAGATATAAACAACCGTTTAGAGTGCGTTGAATGACTGCCTTCATAGCTCTGTGGTTAGCGCGTCTGCCTGCTGATCAAAGGGTCAACGGTTCGAATCCCAGCCGGCGCCGGTCTTTTTTATTTATTTATCGACCCGCGGCGTAAGAGGTTAGATAGCCAGATAGATAGATAGATAGATAGATAGATAGATACCTAGACGAAAAGTCCGTGAAGTATCCAAAGAATGCTATTCGCATTAAAAGTGTTCGCTTCATTCATAATAAATTCCAGCGAAAATATCCCGTCTCTGAACTGTACGCCCTTTCTGAGATGAACTTAATAAAGCATAGACGCATATTTGCGCGAATGAAGTTCCTATTTGATTTAGTTAACAACCGGTTCAAAATCGACATCTTTAAATATATTTCACCCGCACCTCAAAATTAAAGCCATGCGAAGTTATCATTGCAAAACACTCAAAGAATTCAACTGTTGGATTAATGCATTTAAGTATTCTTTCTTTTTTTCAAGGACTGTTCACGACTGGAACTCCCTGCCAAGCGATATAATAACAGCATCACCAGAGTCGTCCTTCTTTAATAAACTCCGCGATTTTTGCGATTCTTTTATCTGATGCTCCTTTATTTATTTTTTTTCCAAAGAAGATAGTCTTTGTATAACGCTGCGTTTTTTTTTTCACATGTTCAACCATTTGTGTGTTTTTGGATCAGCTGGAACTAATATCCTGGTGCTTGTTACCTGCTGTTTTTTTATTATTGTTTTTGTGTACCATATGTTGTAAACTACTCTTACCACGTCTCCTGAAATAGGAGACTATAGTATAAATAAATAAATAAATAAAACATCGCTCGCGACTCCAGCAAAACGGATGACACCTAGCGGGAAAACACAGAATTGGCCGGAAGAGGTCCTTTCGCGATTTCTGCTAAGTCAAATCAAATCAAACCAAATCTTTATTTCCAGAAATCTGGAGGGATCACCAGACAAAAAGCGGTTCAAAAACAGCTTGACTGGAGTATATATATATATATATATATATATATATATATATATATATATATATATATATATATATATATATATAAATCACAGCAAACACATGCAATTCAAAATCCCATTACACGAAAATTGAATTTTAAAATAAACACCGAAAAAAGTACGCCGAATTTTGAAAAAAATAGAAACCGAAAACGCGGAACCCTAATTATAATGTAGTGACTGAAAGTTATAGTTTGTGCGAGGTTGAGGAAGTCACATATGTCTCTGTACGGCGTGTGTTAACATTACTTTCGTTCATTTTGAGTCCTGAAATAATGTACAAAAAATCTACAAATGCCTCAGATGAAAAACGAATCGCACAGAGTAAACGGTATTCGCACATGCTCGCAACAAGAAGTATTCTAAATTTTGTAAATAAAGGTTCTGTGTGGTCTGTATACGAAACATCCGCAATATAGCGCACTATTTCTTTTGTAGTAGTAGTACATTTTGAAGATTAGTTTTTTGTCGTTGTAGCCCACACGAGATGGCAATAGTTTAAATGAGACTGAAATAGAGCGTGGTAAATTTGTAGCTTAATGTTGGGGGGTAAAACACTCCGACAACGAGCGACAATACCGACAATTCGAGAAAGTTTACTAACTAGATAGTTGACATGAGATTCCCACGTCAAGTGCTCCGAAAAAAATACGCCTAAAGTTTTATGTTTATTTACTAGTAGTTGGATAGTATGATTTACCACGATTGCTTTATTGGTAGCCCTGAATAAAATAGCATTCGATTTTGTTGCGTTTACGTTGAACCGATTTACCTCAGACCACTGAGAAAACTTCTTTAGAACAGAGTTTGCTTTGCATATTACTGCATTAGCATCATCACCAGAGAAAAACAGGCTTGTATCGTCTGCATAAATAATAAACTGCGCTTTATTATCAATATTCACAATATCATTGATGAAGACATTAAACAAAAGAGGTCCTAATATACTTCCTTGCGGCACGCCTTGGTGTACATTTCGAAAAGAAGAGCAATGACCATCATTAACAACACTCTGTTTCCGATCTTGTAAATATGATTTCAGTAAAGCAAGCATCACGATTTATTTTTCAAGCGAAATTTCGTGATTTAAAACATCAAATGCTTTGCTAAAATCAATGAATACACCTAACGTAATACGTCTCTTTTCTATGTTTTGTAATATAATTTCCTTTTGAAAAAAACAACGCAGCTTCAGTTGATTTACCTTTTCGAAAACCAAACTGATTGTCTGTTAACACGCAATGTTTTACAAAAAAAGTTATCGAGACGTGTAAGAATAATTTTCTCGAGTGCTTTAGAGAAAACAGGCAGCACGGATATTGGTCTATAGTTTTTTACCATGTTTTTATCACCACCTTTGTATATGGCTGAAACTTGAGCAAACTTCATACTTGCGGGAAATATCCCGGAAGATAATGATAAGTTATATATATGCGCTAGGCATGGTGCAATAATGTCCATTACAAATTTAACTGGTTTTATTTCAAGCTTGTCGATATCACTACTCTTACTGTTTCCGAGACCTAAGAATGTAATAAAGACTTCTTTCTCGTCGGTGGAGTTCAAGAAAAAAGTGTCATCAACATGACTGACATAACGAATGGCACTGTCGTCATGGGCAGTAGTCTGTGTGTCTGTAAAGTGGGCGTTAAAACAATCTGCCAGGCACGCTCCCGACATAGATCGACCTTCTACGGTTAATTCTCCTATACAAGAAGATACCTTATTGCGATTAAGAACTTCATTTATAACTTTCCAGAAAACCTCAGGGCGCTGTTTTGTGGCGTCATTAAATTTTCGCTTATAGTAGGACGATATCGCTTTTATTAGTTCGGACGTTAATTCGTTCCTAAATTTCTTAAAACGCAATAACTTGTCCCGATTCCTTGAAGTTACAAACTCCCTATATAAACGATTTTTCTTCTGCATCATTTTTACATGCAGAGGGGTTGCCCATGGTTTCTTTATCTTCCTATTTACAGTTACTGTTTTGACCGGAAAATGCAAGTCATAAAGTTCTTTGAAAATGCGTAAGAATTCGTTATAAGATTCATCCGTATCTATCATAAAGTAAATATGGGTCCAATCACAGTTGAAGACCGCGTCCCTAAATGCAAGTAGACAATCGTCTGACATTTTCCGAAAGGTGGCGGTAGCCCTCGAACTCTCTTTCTGCGTTTCGTGATTATACAAGGAAAACAAAATTGGACAATGATCGCTGATATCGCTGCTAATTTTTCCAGCGGCTTTGACTTTGGTAGAAGTATTGGTAATAAAAAGATAAATTTCATTTGATGTGGATAATGTGAATCTAGTCGCTGATGTAATAACGTTTTGAAAGCCCGTAGAGTTTAGCGTATTAGTGAGCGTTCTTGCTTGAATGGAATCCTCTAATATATTTACACTAAAATCCCCCTTAGGACCAAGCGATAGTTAATTACAGAAACGTAATCCAAGAACGTTTCAAGAAAATAAATAAAATTTCAAAAATTTGCTGAAGGTGGACGATATAAAACAGTAACAATACCGCAATTCCGCAATTTAGACTTAATAGTTCATTATCACATGTAACTTGAGGAAAGGTTTCCATCAACTCACATTTAATAGAACTTTTCACGTGAATAGCACGTCGTTCTTTGCGGTTTAAAAAGAAACGTTTGTAACCCTGTATAATAAGCACATCAGCGTCCTGCTGATACCATGTTTCCGTAAGCATTATTAGATCAAAATAAACCCGACACTGATCTAGAAGAGATATTATAGAATCATGTTTATTCGTTGCCGAACGAGCATTGAAGTGAAAGACATGAGCACGATTTTTAGAAGACAAACACTGATTGAGGTTTTCGGACGAAACAAGATCTAAGTATTCCATTGAAAGAAAAAAAAGGAACATAAAAGCTACAAAAATAACTTACCGGATCTTTTCAACGTCTTCCTCACTGATAATTTGAACAAGCGGCGCATTTATCGTTTTTTCGAGCGAAAATTCTGCCGTTTCGCAACCACACTTAACTCCAGTTACATAGACTTTTTTTTTTTAATCGCTTTGCCAAGAATACGCTTCAGTGTTGGGCAAAGATGTTCATTAACAAAAATGGGCGCACTCACGCTTCTAAGGCGTCACGCTTTCCACGGTTCACAAACTGCACAATAATGTTCCTTACTCCTGTATCCCGGATCGGCACGCGATGACAAGCAGCAATATCAGCTCGAGCTATCGGTTCTAGCTCGACGTTTTCTTCCAGAACGCCTCTTAGCTTTTCCTTTAAAGGGACACTGACAGGGCGTTTACGCTCGCCGAGGTTTTTAATTGTACATGACATATGAGAGCCCAACTACCCAGAACACAATTTGCGACTCGAAATTCGGTTTCTTTCCGCCCGAAAACCGCCGATCAAGAACTGGCCGGTTCGAGTCTCCGCTCACTCTCTTTTCCGTGGTCACGGGCCGTTTTCTAAGGTATCGATGCGACCACCAAATTTAATGAAAGTCGTTGGTCACTGAAGGCACACACTCAGTATTAAAAATAGAAAAAAATATGGAACCCATTTTTTGTGGCTTCTAAAAAGCTGCGAATACGTTGATTGAAAAAAAAGTTTCACAGAGAACCGGAAGCATTCTGTGCGTGCGTCGTTTCGCGTATCGTGGGACTCGCGGGGACGGCGATGGCAGCGGACGACGGGCGTGTGACCTCTGCTTCAGAACTGTCGTTCGCGGTACCGGCGAATTCTGCCTGCCTTAAAAGAGAAATTTGGGACTGATCAAAAGAATTGGTATTCATCCCGTACGACACGCCCGAACACCAAGCCGATTTGCATGAAGACGTCGCCGAGCCGTCGCTCCCTTCTCGTGGCTGAAGACATCGCTCGCGCAAACTTCAAGCATGACGTGTCTATTTCGAGTTGAATATGCACGCGTACGATTTCTTTACTAGGTGCGAATGTCGCCAATGCGTGGTGCTTCCCGACTTCGACCCGGGAGTGCTTTTGCTGGAGGGAAATCGGCAGCAAACTTTCCAACTTACAGTTTACTGGCTGAATTATTACTTAGGAAAGAGATCCCCCTGTAACCAGGTCCCCTAGTAGCTCAGTGGGAACGACGTCCACTTTACGCGCGGCAGGACCGGGTTCAATCCCGGCCCTCGGTAATGGCGTTTTTTTTTTTTTCCTTTTTCTACATTTCTTTCTTTTTACAATTATCACTGAAGAAACAAACAAATAATAAACAAACAAATGTTGTGGAGGAAACGTCGCTGAATTAAATGGGATGGGATTTCCTTTTTGACACCTGCGAACTCAATGAAATCACTTTCCACAGAATGCAAGGAGCATATAAATCGGCAAATAGTGGACCAATGTTGGGCCAGTGTGGCCATCACACAAACAATATGGGTGATGCACTGGAATATACTGGCCATCATTGGCCTGTCTTGGCCAACAGCTTACCAGCGTCGGCAATCGATTGGCTTAGACTGGCCAACATTGGCCTATCTCAGCCAATGACTTACCAACGTTGGCAATCAATTGGCTCAGGCTGACCAACATTGGCCAATCTCAACCAATGACTTAACGACGTTGGCAATTGGTTGGCTTAGGCTGGCCAATGTTGGCCTGTCTTAGCCAATTGGTTACAAACATTGGTAATCAATTGGCTTAGGTTGGCCAACATTGGTCTATATTAACCAATGAGTTGCCAGCATTGGTAATCGATTGGCTTAGGCTGGCCAACATTGGCCTGTCTTAGCCAATGCGTTACCAACACTGGTAATCGATTGACTTAGGCTGGGTAACATTGGCCTGTCTTAGCCAGTGGCTTACCAACGTTATAAATAATTGGCTTATTTTTTTAATGTGCTGATCGCGCACGCTGAGAACAGTCTGTAGCTATGGCTCCGGGGGGGACGATCTTCCTGTTTTCACACGCACAGCAAGTTAGCAACTGAATTAGAATGCTGTATACATTGCGAGGTGTAGCATTTTTGAACGTCCACGAAGAAAAACGCCGTAGTCGGTAGACAACAGTGGAAAGAGATGGGAGGAGATTTTACCACCTGTCACCGACTAAAACTAACGCGCGTCATCTCAAAACTAATAGTTATGCTCAGTACATTCCACAGGAAATTCAAAATGCACGCTTCCTTCGATTTGTGTGTATGTTTATAAGGCAAAAAGCATAGTGCCTCTTCTCTTATGCCCATTTAGCGACGCAGCCAGGGAACGTTTCCAAGCCGGGGGGGGGGGGGAGGGAGGGTTTAACCCCGAAATATCTACCCGCCTCCCCATTACCTATAACACGGGTGTATTGTCAGCTGTATGTGATCTTTAAAATCATAAAGCAACTTGCTTTGCTGAGTCTAAAACACGGCCTATAATTCAGACCGGACCGCACAAAATGAAAAATAAATAAAAAGTACTAATAATTTTAAAATAAAACCTTAAAACAAATATCCAGCGATTGATTAAGCAATTACATGTCTTCACAAATAAAAAATCACGTTGAATTAAGATATCGATCACCCTATGTTTGAGGCAGGCACGTAGCCAGGATTTTGTTTCGGGGGGGGAGGGGGGCCCACCCATGACAAAATGTTGTATGAAGGGGAGGGGGAGAGGAGGTTCCAGCAAAATTGAAGATTATTTTGGGTGGGGCCCGGAGCCCCGTGGGCCACCCCCTGGATACGTACCTGGTTTGAGGTAGGAGGTGGCATATGTTGATGCGCATTTCAATCTGCAAACAAAGGTTATCACGCAACATATAACAGAAGAAGCTGGGCATTATATCTGCTTGCCCAAAAATGACTTCAAAGTGCGTACAAAATACGACAACTGCAGTAATGACCACGGTAGTGACAACGCCCGCAGAAATATAAACTGTAATAGAGCCAATAGGTTACCAACATTGGCAATCGATTGGTTTAAGCTGGCCACCATTTGGCTGTCTTAGCCAGTGGCCTACCAACGTTGGTAATTGATTGGCTTAGTCTGGCCAACAGTGGCCTGTCTTAGCCAATGGCTTACGATCATTGGTAATCGATTGGCTTAGGCTGACCAACGTTGGCCTGCCTTAGTCAATGGGTTACCAACATTGAAACTGTGTTGGCGGAAGGTATCAGAGTGCCTTGTTTCTTTGGAACCGAGCTTTAAAAACGAATGAAGTACTCTAGGCAAGGAAAATCACTGTTGTAGGAACGGGTCTTGATAAAAAGGCTGCTAGGAAGACGCTGTAATTAAATAAGTTATTCATGAATTAAAACTAATTGGCAAACTTTATTAAATACTTATTTGAGGGCAAAGGTGTGAATTGGAAAGTTTTATTTTGGATAGATTCTTGATGAAGGAGTTAACACAAGGTACACCTCAGGCAGCCCACTTGCTTAGGCTAGCTATGGGGCCAAGATTGGGCCTTGGCCGTAGTAGACTGGACCGGGACTGCACAGGGAATTCGGTGAACTGCCAGCATGGCGTCTAACTGTATTTTCCAGGCACCGGAATTACACGGAACTGCCAGGAAAGGAGTTTCTTGGCGCCTTTTGTCTCTGTTTGGTCCGAGCCGACCAGAGTAGACAGGCGGGCGGCCACCCACATTTAAGAATTTTGTCGCGCTTCACTGTATTCACTGGCCCCAAACTTCCACCGAACTACAACGGAGTAGTTTTTGGTGTAGTTTATTGGCTTTACAGGGTTCAGTGCGCCAAGGAACGACTGGCGTTGTCACGAAGTTCTCTAGAAAAGCGCAAGTCTCGAAAATCAAAAGATCAGTTCATTAGTGTAGAGAGCGAGCCGAATGAACGCAATAATAGTGTCAAAAAATTGATCTCTTCATGACATTTACAGCATTCATGTCTCCAATCGCTTCATCTGAAACAGAAAAGACCTGCGAGATAATTTGTTTCTGTTTCTTTTTCAACACATCACACATCGTCGCAACGGTTCACGAACTTCGCGGCTACTCTGCTTCAACTTAAAATGAACCGCAGCACATGCTACGGGCTCTCTTGGCCTATCAGGCGCCAAAAAGGTTGCGATGCTACGCGGAAGATGCGCCAAGCACTAGAACGGCTCCGCAGGCGATTGCAAGGTCTCAACGACAAAGCAGCCTCTTGCAACACCAGTGAGCTTACGGTGCTCGGAATTCCCACGCTCACATTTCAGCAGAGCGAGCGCGGTCGGCCAGATCGAGGCGCAGTCGGTTCTCATGTCGCGATTGCTACGCCGTTGCTCTGTTTCGCACCGACATTCGAAACCGCTCGCTGGGGCTGCATGCGGGCCAAAATATACGAGTCTATAGCGTGATATAGTGTCGTTACAGCGTGTAAAAAGTAGTGCGCACCGTCGACAGGGGCGCAAGCAGCGGCGCTATGTCCGTCGACGCCCACGTCGAGAACGACGAAATATGCATTAAAAACACTTTTAACACACGAAACTAATATTTAGTTATTTAATCGCGAATTTTGCGCCACCTTAGGGACGTCGTATTACCTCACTGTTTTGCAAATTCCTCAAATATGCAAACGCTATTGCTGATATTTTTATTTTTTTATTTTTTTGCGCTGTGATAAGTCGTTAGCACTTTCAAGCCCAGAACCACTCCATGTGTTGTCATCGTTTTGTTAGATTCGCATTTCTTTCTTTTTAACTTCAGCTTTGGGGATTTTTGCATTTGTGTTGTATTTATGATTACATGGTTTGAGAAATGGTACAGCTTTTGTTACATGTACACTACCCTCGTGGAAACAAATGATCTGTTATTAGCGTGCTGCGAAATATACGGCACAGCTTATTTCTGAAAAGTGAACATTAGACAGAAGTCTGTCTGGTTAGGGAAATAATTATTAAAATGTAACGACCAACCAATCCCTAAATCAGGAGCCCATAGAGGAAAAAGAAGATTGCGGCTCCTTTCCTCAATAGTCGCCCCTGAAGAAGAAGCCGAACCGGCTTCGAAACGTTGGGCTCCTGATTTAGGGATTGCTTGGTCGTTACATTTTAATAATAGCTTATTTCTGAGTAATGACTTTTTCGTTGTAATTTCCATTTATTTGGGGACGTCGTGAGCAGGTCGTGAGCAGAAAGAAGACGCGGTTATTTGTGCATTTTAGTTTAGAGTGTGGCTTTTACGGCGTAAAACATAGCATCTTCATACCTCCCGTTTTTGGTTAACATTTGTGAAGGGCAGTTCCTTTGAGACTCAAAAGCTATCTCGGCGAGAACCTTTCTTGGAAATGCAGTGGAAAGGAGGGAGCCCGCGCAGAGCTTTATTCAGCGCTCGAAATGGGAGAGAGAGCGCGGGCATGTATCTTACACTGCATTGCCAAAAAAGTTTTCGCCGAGTAGGCTTCGTGCTGGTGTCCTGTTCACTCGGTATTCACAGCAGAGTAGACGCTATGCGTATTTGGAGGCCAAGCGTGTCTCCGGTTTCGGTCACGTGACTATAGTCTCCAAGCGGGTCACAAGGCAGAACACGGCACCTGCCTGAAGGACACTGCTTGGTAGACCACTCACATAGCATCTAACTGCACTGTCAACTTTGGGACGAACTCACAAAAGTATCCACTGACAAATCCTCCCTCTGTGTTAATTGTTCGGATGACCCTCGAAGATAAGCCTTTTGTGGGCGCACCCGCCTGGGGACCTTGAAGAAGCAGGATGCAGGCGAAATGCTGGAGGGAGGGGAATGTTTCCTCCTCACCTCTCCAGCAACCCATCTGCTTCCCCCTTCCCCCTACCAGCATTCCTTTCCCTGGCCCTGACTGAACTACGGCCTGTGTGGCTCAGTGTTTGAAAAGTGAAGTCCTACGCGTATATCGGCAACAAGCGATTTCTTCGAAGTCACAGAAATTCTCGTGATGTGGTTTGGTTCGGCAAATGACAGCTTGTACCGCATCGCGTTGAATCTTCACGGAGCCCTGCCATCTCGTTTGTGTGTGTACGTGGTTGTTCTCCAGTCCCCATATCGACAAATATCTCGGAACACATCTTTCAAGTCCGCTAAGTTTTTGGTAAGTGCACGGCAACCTGCTTTTTGGCAACGAATGACCGCTGTTATACGGATACTCTTCCAGATTATATTTAGAACTAGGCAGTGTCTATTCTCCCGGCAGCCAGGACAATAATTTTTCCGAAATTCTACGGAGCGTCGCCTCCCATTAGCTGCCTTAAATCAAGCAACTCCCGGTAGAATACTGACTTTCTTGTTCTCCTGGCTGTTCGTTAAAAACACCTTTCATAGACAACTTTTCATGGACACGCGTTTCATGGACACGTTTCGTCGACACTAACATATCATCGACACTCGCTATTCGAATCGCACGCTGCGGGGAAATTTTTCGCGGAAGTGGATATTCTGCCGGCAGCCCGGGAAAAGAATGCCGGCGGTTGTCCCTATTGGGTCTTGTATAAAACGAATTGTGAAAACGGCTATTTGAAGCTGTAGAGTAGCTCAATGGTAAGGCGTCTGCCTCACACACAGCGGGACCCTGATTCAATCCACCAGTGTGGGCTTATTTTTTCTCGAACATTTTTTAAGCATTTGACGATATTTACAACACTTTTTTTATGACTAACACTGAAAAAAAAAAGAAAAACGAATGTTGTGGACTAAACTTCGCTGAATTAAATGGTATGGGACTGCGCCCTTCCTGGGGGTGAATGGAGGACATAGCCCGGGGAAAACGAATTCGCCAGTTTCGGACGGCGCGTGTATAACTCGGACGGCGCGTTTATCACAGTCTGCGGCAGCTCATTAGAAAAATATTAACCCAATTGTCCCACCTGTACACGCCGCTTCCCAGCGGCCCGCCGGCGACCCAAGCCTCGCAGTCCTCATTCACCCCCGAAAGGGAGTCCCATTCCTTTTAATTCAGCGAAGTTTCGTTGACAACATTAACTTTTTTCTGTGTTAATTGTAAAAAAGAAATGCCGTAGGTATCGCCAAATGCCTAGAAAAAAAAGTAATCCACACTGACGATTAAACCAGGGTCCTGCCATATAGACGGCACTTGGACAAACTATAGTTGTTTTCACAATTCGTTTTATACGAGACCCAATGGGGAGAACTGCTGGCATTTGTTTCCCCGGGCTATTGTGCCGGCGGCAGAACATCCACTTCCTTTTTTCGCGGGTGTGTCACCAGCCGACAGACCTGTCCACGCAGCTCGCGGCGACATTCTGCGACGGCTCATTAGAAAAATGTTAACCAACGCGTCCCACCCTACATGCCATTTGTGGCGACAATTTGGGAGTAACTTGTTGCCAAAAAAAGCTAATCATTATATTTTGTAAAACAATCTGCTGATGAAACAGCGTGTCAATAAAGCTATCTGTCAATGAAACGTCATTCGATGAACTGATTGCCACCGCCAACGAGAAGCGGCGTCTGTCAGGAGAACATCGGGGAAAATATTTTTCCAGCTGCCGGGAGAACAGACAATATGGCCCAGAATTACCCCGGTTCTGTTTGCTTTGCAATCTTTTCAGCTGTATAAAAGATTAGCAGTACCTCTTTACATTTCGCAGATCGCTTGCACGTTTGTACTGCTCTACGGAACATGCTGTGTGTAATAAACTTCTCGGAGATTTGAAGATAATATTTTGTGTCTGTTTTGCGGCCTGTTTACAAATTCATGTGCGAGTACTTCTTCTTTACGCGTTTCCTTCATGTATTAAATAGGTTATTTCAGTTCTGGGACGTTTTAAATAAGTTTAACATATCCAACCTTCCAGACGATACGCATTCAGGGTTAAAGAATAATTCGCATGGGTGCCAGATGCTAGCTCGAGAGCGATTCATTTCAGCAAGCATTTAAGCGGAGGGATGCCGCGGCTAGGCTTCTGCGAGAGACAAGTGAGCCAGCACTGCCTTTCATGGCTTGATCGCGTCTGTTCATTTGCTTGTGCATGATATATTCAGTTACATAGTTGAGAAAGAGCTAATGGTAGCCAGTCATCCTTGACTTCACGACGACTTGGTTGAGGTTGCGGAAGAACATTTTGTACATAGTGAGCCAAACTCTTCAGACCATCGCGATGCTACAGAAACAAGTGAACTTATGTAGAGCCTTGGCCCATTCACAACCTGCTGCTTGGGAGTGTATTTTACCAAGACCAATGTGGGTTTGAAAGCGTTGATCTTTGACCTTTGGATCTTTTTGTAGATGCCATCAGTGCGAAGCTAAAAATTGAAGAATCGGCAGCTTAAAAAATGGTGGTGAAGTGGCTGCCAGGGTTTTGCGACAAGGGAGGCGGCAGGAAGCGGCGTTTGGAAGCCGTAATGGCTCCCCAGCCCCAGGACACGCCCCAGGACCCTCCTCAGGACCCTCCCCTGGACCAGGCATAGGCTCCCCACTGAGCCTCCTCTAGCCTCTTTCAATAAAAGTTCCGAAAAAGTATTAATTGATCTTGAATTAGTCATTTGCACGCCAGATAAAATAGTGCATAGACAAAGCATAGAAGGACCTTGCCATTTGTGCCCACAATGACTTTTTGCAGTGGGCTAGTAATACACAACAGGCCAGGGGTTCTTAAAACTCAATGTTGGAATAACCAGGATTTAAACGCATTGCCATCATTGCATAGCCAGCATTAAAGATGTGGCATGAACATTGGGACATGGCATTGAATTAGCTTGACTACCAACAACGGCCTATTCAATGAATTAACTTGTATACCAATGATAGCATAGCCATTGAATTAGTGTGAAAGCCAAAATTGGCATAACCAACGACATAATGTGGATTCCAATGATGGCTGAAATATTGGTTTAACGATGGCCCAACAATGGTGCCAATGATGGCTGAAACGTTGGTTAAAGGATGGCCTTACATTGGAGCCAATGATGGCTAAAACTTTGGTTGAACGATGGCCCAACGTTGGTGCCAATGATGGCGGAAAACTTGGTTGAACGATGGCCCAACGTTGGTGCCAATGATGGCTGGGACATTGGTTGAACAATGGCCCAACGTTGGTGCCAATGGTTGGGCCAACATTGAAAGAAGTTCCGCTTGGCCAGAATGCCAATGTTGGACCAACCTCTGAAGCCAGTGTTTGCCATTGTTGGCCCACTGTAGGTCCAACATTGGT
>JAZHYW010014807.1:0-14324 GCA_037355805.1 Ixodes ricinus
GTGGTCTGTTCAGCGCGTCCAAAAAAGTGGTCTCTCTATTTCCGCCTGGTGACGACATAAAAGTTTCATGCTGTCGCCGGTCGCGATCCTGGCGGTGTTCCTGCCGCGGTGGTGGATCTAGCAGACGCCTGTTCTGCTGAAGGTCGCTCTCTGGTGTGACAGTCCACGGACGTTTCAGCAGCTAGAAGTTGGGACGCCATGACGACAGCGACACTCGCGTGCGCTCGTGCTTTTCGCCGGCAATTCTCCGACCAACCGCCAGGATCGCGAAATCTGACAGCATGACACTCCGGTTTCTGTGGATTAATTTGTTGCCATTTCGGGACAACTTTTAATGTATGGGGACGATAGGACGCTAAACACACCAGTCCCAGACGCGTTCCAGGCACCATAGTGCCGCCTAGAGTGCCGCCGTTAGAGCGTCGGGTTCGGCTCTACACAGGGTGGGCAGTCCGACTTTCGGAAAGGGTGCATAGTGACACAGATGCGCTAGGATCGCAATACTAGTTATCACGAGCACCAGCCTCTTTCAGCGCTTGTGGCTTGGGAGCCAGGGAAATAAAGAAAAGGACGAAATTGACTCTAGCCAAAGCTCTGGATCGGACGCCTGCATTATTCCTCCGCGTTTGTAGAACACCGCCGACAAACTGGTGGATGTAGAGTTGTGGACACGCCATTAACAGCGATATGAGTCTTCTCTCAATAAGGCGTCGATGATGCCTGTGGACGTCCAGGTCGAAGTGTGAGAAAATCTTAGCCTAAGATCGGTTAAATCACGTCGGCAATGATAAAAATCCATCGAAAGGTCTTACGAAGCCCTAAGTCCAGGGCCAGAAATCGTCTGCCATATGCTGGAATGTTTGATTCGTTCGCCGCGACGAGATGCGAAATGGGCAATGGACGTCGCCACTCTGCATGTGTCGGCGGAAGGACGCACATTTCCGCTCCTGTATCGACCAGGAAATAGTGGCCCGTTATTCGGTCTGTGACGAAAAACAGACGGCTTATTGTTGAGCTGAGGTCACTTGCTGCCTCTAGCGACGGGCCTCACCGTTTTCCTGCCAATCCACAGCTGTTGGCACTCGCGTGCGTCGCTGCCGAATTTCTGGTGGTGCCAGCACGGAACGCTTGTCCGTCGTTGTGAAGGACTGCGACGTAGAGAGGAACTACTTCTGAGATGACGTCGCGAACCGTTTCTCGTTGTGTTGAGTGCGGCGACGGCTGTTCTGAGCGCGTCAATGCGGGCTTCAAGGGCTCGCATGCACGGCGGAACACTGATGAGCGCTTTTCGTGACGCTTGACACGGCAAGCGCAGCATACTCCGCGACGCGGTCAGCCATCTCGGCAAGGCGATCTTGTGGAAGGTCGGTAGCTGGTGCAAACGTCATGCGAATGCCTTGTGGCAACAGCTGGAAAAAAATTATCGTAGAATCAGATTGTTCGCGTCCGAATCTTGCTCTCCTAACAGAAGGCGCGTGCGATGAAGTAGCTGAGAGTGACGACGATCGCCTTGTGGACGAAAACTAGAAATAACGTCGCTTTGTGGTAACAGTAAGCCTTCTTGCGTTATTACATATTTTATGTAATTGTATGCACAGTGCTCTTCAAACTTAACGCCGCCACTCGGTTATACGAATGTCGATGTATTGCCGGCTACTCAAAGGTAGATTGATCGCTGCAGCTGGAATGCCTTAACCATCATAGGTTGCGATCAGGGATCAAAACGACACCATGCAGGTGGACCGGTACGTTCCGGATTAGCACAAAAAGTGACAAAAACGAACCATTTCAAAACGGCGTTAAGGTTTGGGAACACTGTACTTCGCCACAATCTATGCGACAATTCCTTTTTTTTTAAGAAACGAAGATAGAAATGAGTAAACGAGACCAGCTTCCTATTGCTTAGCGCGCGTTTGGCAAAGAACCAGTTGGAAGAAGCTGCAATTGTGCGCTAGGCCTCTCGACGCATCAGTCATAACATTTTTGATCCCTAGTGCCACATGATCCTGGATAGTACTTTCAAGGGGTAATATTTATAAACTGTTAATTTTCCTTGCTCCAATTATGTAAATGTCTTTTTACTTGCGATTTCTTCGATTTTTTTTTTGAAAGATAACTAGGCCAAAAATCTAACAAAATTAATTGACTGATATCGACTTACGGAGACCAAATGCGAGCAGTGCCAAAATATTACACTAATGACAAACCACGTTCTACTCTAAAACCGATATTAAATACGCTAACAGCAGCTTCTCAGCGGAATTTAGGGGGTCGTCTCTTTGTCAAGCAGCCGTCTGCCCCGAAGTCATGTTCGAACTCAAAGAGGCTACTTGTTGGTATTGCCGCTTCTTTCGCCGAGTTTCTCTGTATCGTTCTCAGCCATCCCAGCGGACGAATTCTGCATGTTATGTTCGGTTTTAGCGGCCGCCGTTCGTAAGCACACCTCGGCGATCGCGCACAAAGATTATTGACTCCTTGCTCGCTCAAGCTCGCTGTGGTACCACACTCTAAGAAAAAAGTTGGCCTCAAGAGACTAACGGCAGCATTTGGTCCTCTGAACTCGCAGTTGCTCCCCGAAAGGACCATCTGGTTCAAGCTAGGTACCGTGCGCAAAGGCTTGGGACTAACTGCGCTCAACTGGGACTAACCGATAGGCGTGCGCGAGCAAAAGCAGCCATTAGTCCCCCTCAGACAGGGTGCATCTGTATGATTTAGTCCCCGAAGGCAAACGGAATGTTTGCCAGGAGGACGGACGATATTTCGCTTGTCTTGGTGATCGGCGAGACTCAGCCCAGCATGGCTGAAAGTGTTGACAAAACTCGGACGAAACTGGCGAATTTGTTTAATGCGCCACGAACGTTAAGACATTACATGGTAGAGCTTCGCGCGCTGTGCGAATGCGAGTTAACGAACGTGTTGACTCTACTTCACCCAACTATCTCGTCAAAAATGATCTGTTGACATTTCACAAGTCCCATTCACGTTATTTGCCTTCGCGCAAAAAATGAGCATTTATCCAAACGTAACACCTCCAAATACTAACCCTTTTTTTTTCTCTTAAATGAAACTTAAGAGTTTGTAGAAGACGCGCTTTCATCACCGGAGTCTCGCAGTCAGAATAAATGGTCACTTCAATCGCTAAAACTGAGTTCTGAGAACAAGTCGAGCCTCGTCTCTGCGTCTCCCCGTAACCAACCTTTCTTGGTAGTCCAATGTCGAACTCAAAATCCACAACGACACACTTGATGCACGGCACGTTCCACTTAAAACGCACATTCACGGGCAGTGTCTAGACGCCTTCATACGATCGTCGTCGCTGTTTCAGATAATATTCCGGGTGAACAACGAAGAACGAACCGTGCCCGGAAAGTCACCATTGGCAAGACCCTGCTAATGCAAAACAAATGCGAACTAAAAAAAAAAAAAAAGAAAACGAAGGCCCCCGAGGAAACTGAAAAAAAGAGAGAAAAAAAACACACACACAAAAAAGTGTTTCCCTGTATGTCACTTGACCGGCGTGTTGGAAATGGCGACCTTCGGCCTTCTCCCGTCCTTGAGGCATTGGTGTGTCCGTGTGTAGTGGGAGGGGAAAAGAGATTTTCGTGTACGCGCCCTTCCCTCTCCCACCAACCCCCACCCCGCATTCTTTCTGGCGCTCCTAGCTCACGCGGGGGTTGGGCAGATGGGGCAGAGAGGGTCCGTCGGGAAAATGGGAAGGGGTCTTTGTTTGAAAAGACCCTGTTTTTAGTACAGCCTTCGTCAGAACTTAGAAGCGGGTCGCCGTGTGTCGTCTCCGATCATTGCGGGATCCGGTTTGGATTCGCGGTGCTGCAACACTGCACTTGATCTGCTCTGAAGTCACAAGACAAGGGAACTCGATTAAGGTATGTCGAAGTACTTCTGTTTAAGGTATATTTATTAACTGCGGCTTCAGAAAGTGTTTTATTTTGAGCGCGTTCTCTAGCTTCCAAAGCGCGCGCCATGCTCTATTCTTTTTGGCACCATGCTTGCTAATTTTGTTATGCAGCACAGAGACCTGATATTCAATCGTATCGAGCGAAACGCCAGTTCTACCGATGGCCTATTTTTTGTGTTTTGCAGACCCTGGCAGAATCGCTTTACCATAAAGGCCTGTTCACACATGCAGCAGAGAGCTACAAGCATAGCGCTGACCTAGCGCTAAGCGAGTGCTGACGGGAGCTTTCGCCAGCTTTGTATCGCACCGTCAAAACTGTTGCTCATGGCAGACGAAAAGCAGCTCACGACACGTGAACAGCGCTACTTCAGCGCTTCGCTGCGTGTGAGAATCGGCCTTAATGGAGACATTTATTCGATTGTACAGACTTTCGCGTTGATGGCGGAAGCTCGTTCCGTCACTTTGAAGCATAGTTTGAGCTCGCACACGCTGGGTCTGTATTCGCAGCGAACGATCTACTAAAAATATAATTGCAAGTAACACCTTTTGGCGGGCTAGTTGGTTCACGCTCCGTGTGTCGTACTCGTTTCTACCTCTTTCCTTGTCCTTTGCGCAGTTCATTTATTTCTAAAAATATAATATTGCGCTGGTCTGCTGTCAACAGATCGCATGTTAGATGTGAACCATTGTACCACTTTTGTAGCCTATTTGTTATTTTATTGTGCGTGTGTTATATCTCATACTTTTGTTGAGCGATCGGGTATTTCACGCTGCCCTGTTACTAATAATCCAAATTCCTCGCAAACAGGCAAGAAGCTGCCGGTGCCCCAATAAACGGTGCTTGGACCACGACCGGTTTGGACAGACGTCCCAGTGTTCAAGCCATCGTCGACGCAAGTGCACTCTTTGGGATTTGGCCTTATCGTGGATTCTACCGCCCAGGAACTTCGACTTCAGTCATCCTTGAATGCGATATGTATCTACGAGGCAATAAAGCTACGTTTAACATGAACTGCACAATTTCGTTTCGGAGATTTGTGGCTCGGGACCAAATGTAAAGGATAAACCTTTAGTCCCAGGGGTCTAAATCCAAGGGCGCAACGTTTAGACCCAGGGGTCCAAGTGCAAGGGACTAACAATTGGTCCTCGGGGTTCATTTGAAACGGTGTAACAGTTAGTCCCAGGGGTCCAAGTGCAAGGGCCTAATAGTTCGTCCTCGGGGTTCAATTGAAACGGTGTAACAGTTGGTCCCAGGGGACCAAGTGCAAGGGCCTAACAGTTGGTCCTTGAGGTGCAATTGTAACGGTGCAACAGTTAGTCCCAACGGTGCTAGTGCGAGAGACTAATGGAGGGGTGCAACTGTTACTCCCCTTCCTGTTAGTCCCCAAGGGGACTAATGGTTGTGGCAACGCACTTGCTCCCCTCGGGGACTAAGTCGCGCTCCCTTTTTCTTAGAGTGCAGAGTGCAAGCAGCTCAAGGGACTGGCATCATTGCGCAACGCCGAGCACGCCTTGCTTTTGATCGGTCGTGCAAACAACCCGCTGCGTTACCCGGACGTGCGTATTCGCCAGTTCCCCAAAAACTCGAAGTTGAGGAAGGTGTGGGTGGACGCCGTTCGTCGAAGAAACTTCTGAATTCAAATATGCAAATACAAATAATAAAACCATCTTTATTTACTTTATTTGAAAATAATACGATATAAAGCCCACATAAGCCAATAATGGCTTGTGCGTGGGACGCGGCAGCAGCCTCAGTTTTTTTATTGCGCAGATGACTAAAAAGAACAGAGCTGACCAATATAAGCATATATTACTACAGTTCCGCTTCCTTTGACAGCTCGTATTAATTCCTCTAACTTGATGAGTAAATAGGTAAAACACGTTCAATCATATTGACTTAGTATTTACATATCATGAAGGATACTAGAATTCATGCCTTACAAAGTAATTCTAATAAATGAAGAGAAAAAAAGGACGTTCTATGTTATACGTTTTCGGGGATACTCCATTATTTATTCCTATTACATTTTATGGGTCTTTTTTCCCCTGTCGAATTATTCATCTTTTTGCTAGTATTTTTGTCCTATTGGATTTGATTCTATGTAGCTCATACGGTAATTAAATAAAAAGCTTAGGCACGAAATATTTCCTTCTGGCTTCTCCATCTTTTGTCATAATAAACGGTTCAACAATTTTTTCAGGTGGTCTTAATCTCCTTTCTTTTTCATTTTTCCGCCTATATTTGTTGTTGAAATTTTTTTTTAATAATAATTTCATACTTTATTTGATTTCCGAAACGTAACATTCCTAGTCCTTTTTGCATATAACCAAAGCCGTGGACTCCGAAACTCAGATCGAAGCTCTGCTCGGAATACTTCCCGCTAGACGGCTATACGAGGGATATCTTCGGCTGCCGACTACTGCAGGTCGATAATAGCACGATGCATAATACGGCAAGCTTTACACCGGTATACTGAGCGCGATTTTTCTGTAACTATTCGCGGTGAGAGGCTCGCGAGGGGCGCTGCTGTTTTCCTCGCTATGGGTAGTGCACTTACTACGCACGCGGTTATGTTTTCATTTTCATAGTACATAGAACCTTGGCATTGCAGGTGCTCGCACCAGCAGGAGAAGTTGAAGTATCCTCATTCTGGGGTGCGAAAAACTTCCACCAGGCGGCGATACTTAACTTCTCGTCGCAAGTAGGTCGTATTCACGGGTGGCCTTAGTTGCATCCGTTTTTCTGCTCAGCGCGAGCTTAGATAGGCTTCTACGACGCTTCCGCAACGCGCGTTGCGCACCACCAGGATGTGTAGTCATTCTCAAAAAATAATTGGTGGCTCTTTCCGAGCCTGCCCCGGAAATACCGCGCTCAATACACCTTTTTCACAAGGGCGCAGCCATCTTGAATATCGTCACTCCTGGTATGCGGTAAAACATCGTTTTGATCTCTCCACGCCACTGGAAGGTGTTTTCAGAAATGCGTGGTTGTCACACATTCTTCATTTGCCTCACCTATATTTTCTTTCGCATATTCCAGGTTCAAATGTTTTAATATTTTTTCGTCCCGCCTACCAGATACAGAACCAACGTGACTGAAAACGGCAGGAAATAAAATTAAAAAAAAAAACGTCTATAGGCCCTTCTTTCAAAAGTCCGGGCCATCGCCTGTCCGCCATTGCTTGGTTACACACTCTGAGCATGTATCGGACACGAGGGCTCCGGTAGCTCTGGTAGCACCTCCTGTGATCCCCAGGAGGTGCTGCCAGAGCTAAAGCTCATGTGCCGCCGCCTTCGAGAGCGGCAACCTTTCCCTTTCGATTTGCTTCGATTGCAGGTTATATGCTGTCCACATATCTGGTATCGCACCTCATTTTGCTAGACACAGTTAACGAAAACCAAGAGGGGGCAACTACTCTTTGCTCGGCAGCAATATTAAACGTTGACAACCAAGAATTCAGTCTCGAAGACATCAAGAGACTTGGCCCGTGTGCTAACCGAATTAAGGAGTGCGTTTTGCTGACCTGTGAGGTGTATCCAAAAAGTGATGGTTTGGCCCTGGAATCGTTGCCAATGAAGGAAGACCAATAAATTGAAGTAGCTTTGTGGAATCCAGCCAACTGCTAAAGAAACAAAGGGCGAGTAACGCATTTTGCAATGACTTCAGAAAGCGCGTAACAATGTACTTCCACCATTCATTCATCCGACATGGTCAGCGGCTTGCTATAAGCTCAGAAAAGTTGCATCTTAAGGCTCGTACCATCGTATTGTATTTTAATTTTGCGGAAAACTGGAGTTTCTTTCTGCAAGGGTACAATGCTTTCATTGTAAGAACCAAATCGTGTCTATCGTCACCTGCGTGGCTATACAACATAGCGCAAAATCTACAGCTTCAAAGTTGCCAGACAACGACATCGTGCACAATACAGCACACGCACTGTTCGCTATGCGCACAGTTGAAGAATGGCTGGAAGAAAACATTCCGATATTTACAAAACTTGTCCACATCTCCGACGGGGAGATTAGTCATTTCACAAATAGGTTTCAACTGTTCGAGAGCGCGAAGAGACAAGAGGTGACCCAATCAATTTTTTTAAGCTACGGGGCACGGCAAAAGTACGTATTAAGGCACGGGGAGAGTCCTTAAGCACCAAGGCTCCTTGCGCAACCTCAGGTCGTCAAAACTGGAAACCATTGGAAGTGCTTATGATTTTTCTCGTCTACTGGCGCAGAAAGTGCCTGGAACTGTACTCCTCAAATGTGAATCAGCATACTCCGTCCAATACCGCGAAACGGTGAAAAAAAAAAAATAATATGGAATTTTTTTTTGTCTTGTGAAAAACATTTGATCCTGCCACTTGTGGCTTAGGGCTCAAAATATAAAAATGTCCTTCAAAGTTCCGATAAAAAAAAAAGCGAATTTTCAAGAGTGATTTAAACCTCTCTGAAAATCAGTTTTTCTTCTATCCCCAAAGACGTTACTGTGATGTTATAATACTAAAAAGTGCTATGTATTGCCATGCATTTCCCCCGTTCATCTGTACTCTCTGTCATTGCCTCAAATAAAAAGAAAGTCAAGAAGGTTTAAACGAGCCTCGCTAGTATACGTGAAAATGCGGCCGCATAAAAGAAGCAAAATGTCGCACCCGGCCCGCTGGGTTTTGAAAATAATTCGTCTCGCCCCTTCATCGCCTCACATAGAGGTTTGTGTAGCTTAATTTTATAAACTTGTTCAATAAAAAAGACGTTTCAGTGAGATTATTTAAAGAAAGATTGTGAATTTTAAGATTTTATAAGTAAACTTGACGTGTGCATGAACTTTTTTTTAAATTCTAACATACAAGTACTGCCTCATTTTTACTGTGTACATGGTGTGTATCATAAATACTATAGACACGTTACAAGCTTATATACATATATATAATAATTACGTAAAAGATTTGGCAACGGTCCATATATTTCCAGTCTTAGAATGAAGGTAAAAATACGTCTTCTTTTCAAACGCATTGCTTAATATGACGAATCCATGTATGTCAAAGAAATTTCGTTGTATGTAAAAAACACATACAAAGCTTTTCTAAAAAAAGAATAAATATTTTTTTTATAAATTACATTGAATTTTGTATTTTTAGCATTCCCAAGTTTACAAAGCTGTTTCATTCATATAAACAATACCTAAATTAACACTATTGTAATTTTTAAATTGCCTTTTATAGAAGCTTTCATTTCTTATGTTTCTTATGCCCTAACTAATTTTACATCGAAAGCTAGCTGGATTCAAACTTGGCAACTTATTGTGAAAGGGGCAAGATTCAAATATTTGTATTTTATAAAATAATATAAAGAAAACTCTTTTCTAGAGGACTCTAACCCTTCTATACGAAGTCTAAAAGTAGAACAAAGTTATCATTGTTGAGAAAAAAAAATCTAAAGATTTCCAGACTCAAAAGACATTTTTGCTGTTTTCATGAAAACAGCAAAAATAGCTAGACATACCTCCTGTTCTTTCGCTGTTTTCATGAAAACAGCAAAAATAGCTAGACGTACCTCCTGCCCTTTCGAAGCCCAAAACACAAAAAGAAAAAAATGTTCCGTAATTCTAACTGCAGCGTTCTTTTGTTTTATTTTTTATTTTTTTAGTCATGCATTTTTGACTACCAGCACATATATTATTCTGAATTGTTTGAGAACCCATCATTTCTTCTTGGACGATTTGAGATGAAATCACCCATGAGTGACTTCATACGAAACTTCAATGTAAAACCTCTGACATTTTTGTTTTCTTTCTGTGTTGTTCCAAAGTCGTTACTCGCGACATGTTTTAGGCGAAAGGAATACCAGGTTTGGTTTTCCGCCAGCTCTACATGATGGCCACTTTACCCCGTTTCTTCATACTGGCTACTGCAGGTCAGGAACATTGGTGGTTTTGAAAGAACCGAGTTGAATGGACATCTCAAAATTCGAACTGATTAGTTAATACCCTAAAGGCGACACGTAATGCATACATGTATTGATTGTAGGAGTGTCACAGATTTAGAAATTTAATCTTTGCATTATAAACTCGGCCACTGATTCTAACTAAGTATTCTTAAGCCTTAATTTAGATAGAAAGCAGATGCATTACCATATGCACCACTCGCTGTCGGTAACTCTGTTAAATGGCCACGACATTTTATGATCCCTTCTCAAAGCCATCTTGAGAAAAACTAATTTTTGTTAATATCGGTTAATATTGGTTATCGCTAAATAATTTACAGTTATGGTTAGGGTTTTTACAAATTTCAAAGAACAGTTTCGTTTCGGTTAAGGTTACTGGAAAAATTTCGTTCGTAAACGGGTTTTGGTTTTGGTTACGCTTACGGTTTGAGTCCCTAGATTTAAGTTAAACTTACTTTATTTATATCAAATTTATTTGATTTCAGTCAGATTTTTACATGATTTAAATCGGAATAATTTCATTTCAATCGCTGTAGCTTGAAAAAAAGCGATTCTTTATCAGTAGATATATTTCAAACTGGTTGATAGGTTGGCCCGATTGCTGAAAATTATGCTGAAGAAAAATTACTGTATGCTTCCCAGTTTAGTTAAAAACCTCTCAGCGCCAATGTAAACAAGCACCTCCTAGACAGCTTCCAAGCCTAAGCGTCACGTGACATGACGTCATGTCCAGGAGGCCTGCACGAACGTTGATTGGATGCGAGTGCCGCGTCAGTGTTGGCGTGGGACTCGATCGTTTCCTATCATAGTTCCACGCGAACGCTGACGTGGGACTCGTATCCAATCAGCGCCTGTGCAGGCCTCCTGGACAATGACGTCATGTCACGTGATGCGCAGCCTTGAAAGCTGTCTCGGAGGCGCTGTGTAAACGCTGCAATACTAGAGGAAGAGCCGCTTCTTTTTTAGTTAATGAGAAAAGCGTTATCTGCTTTTTCATTGCGTTCGGATTTTCTTACATAGGACATTACATAACTGACAAACGAAATAGAAAATAGAAACTTCAACGCTCCGATCGGCTCAGAAGGGCACCACTTTTTTCTTGCCTGGTGGTGTTTTGATTTAAATGAAATCAAATGCATAGAGAAACGAACATATATGATACACAAACGGCAATTATTATATATTTTTTTATTTTTGGACATTGGTGGGGTGGAATGGAGGTATTATACAATGACTGAATCCGTGAGAAAGGTGAGGTATTACATGGCGAGCGAACATCAAAACAAACAAGGTGTCTGGTTACTCGGAATGGAATATGAAAGTTCACTTTCGCAAGAAGTTGCGCCGAAACAACTACGCTATTTGCAACCTTGCGCAGAAAAAATTTAAATCTCGAACAGCCCTCTTTTTAGACAGTTGTGAAAATGAAGACATTTTTATTTTATATTCATACCTATAATAAAAGCGGCGCTTAAAGTACCTATCATAAACAATCCAGACGAACTCATTTCTGAACATTTTCTACGCTCGTAGCCAGTGTCTTAGATATCGAGTTTCATACGACAGAAGCAAACTCGAGTCGTGACCTCACTAAAGAATTAGAAAAGGTGAATAAAAAATGAGGGTTTCTAAAATGAAGCGTCAAGCGAGAAATTACCCCTGACACTCTAAAAGCATTGCACACGACCAACGAAACATGATTCCTAAAAGATAAAGCGGTGTCAGCACATACACCAAGGTCCTTTATGATTGATACACGCTATATTGGCGGTCCCTTGAGATAATAAGTAGACTCAAAAAGGAAGGGAAAAAAAACGAGGATGGCAAAGAGAAATCACTTTTGTTTTTGGGGGGCTAATGAGCAATTGATTATTTTTACACCACTGAAGAACGCTCGCAACGTCACCTTGAAGAACATCGTAGTCTTTAAGACTATTCATGCTTTTGAACAACTTAAGCTCATCAGCGAAAAGAAGTAGTCCAGAATTGTTTACGCAGGACACTATATCATTTATGAATATCAAGAACAAAAGGGGCCGAGTATTGATTCCTGGAAAACACCGGACGACAAAAAATAAAATTCAGAGAAACAGTCACCAACCGGAACAGTGTTTGAGCGCATTGATAGATAAGAGTCAAACCTTTCGCATAATTCGAGACACACTCCATATGAAGACAGTTTACGCTAGAGTAATTTAAGGCTCATTTTGTCGAACGCTTGAGACATATCAAAATATATTGAGTCGACTTGTCTTCTATTAGTCACAACTGGCGCGAAAAAGTCTAAAAATGTACACAAATTAGTTTCGACTGACCTACCACTCAAAAAACCATGCTGCAGCGAGGTTATTTTCTGTCGGAAATAAAAAAGCATTCGCTCTACGGATCACAAGCTCGAAAACTTTCGAAAAGCCACAAAGCAAGGCAATTGGGCGATAATTTGTAATGAGGGACGCATGGTCGTTTTTTTAGAACCGGAACGACCACCGATCTTTTCCGAAGAGACGGAAAAGTTCTTGAACTAAGAGAAAAATTGAAGATCTGCTTTTGAATCGAAACGAACAATGAGGCCAGCCGAAGGTGTGGGTATAACTGAGAAGAAAAGCAAAACCCTTGATGAAAACAGCAACAACGGACGATTTATTCTTCGACGTTTCGGCCGGAGTCCGGCCTTCGTCAGGAAGGTATATATGTATGGGCGGTTTCATCTGGATTCAGGCAACGAGTGGCAGTCGTATTTTTTATTTTGCTTAAAATTTTTATATTTTGTGAAGCATGTTCCTAGAAGAACAATCCTTTTTATTTTCATGTCCTGACATGATTACTTCCTGAGACAAAAAATCTCAAAGAAGCGGGAAAGAACTACGGGGTTTTGACGATTGTCGTGTGTGGCGTTTTTGAATCACTCTCGATATCAAAGTATTGAAAAGAGAACGTCTATATTTTTTTAGTGTGATATAGAGGCATGTAGGTAAGCCTAAATTATAACTGCTATTTATTATTCATCGCTCCAATTTTTGTAAAAATTTCCAAACAAGTCCCCGCGAACAACTGTGACCTAAAATGGGGATTTTATTTTGAGTCGACTATGTTTAGTATCGCTTTTAAAATATTACCACGTGTAAAACCATTCATTGCCTTCCAAATTAAGCAAAGTTTGTGTTTTTATCATGTACGAGTACTGAGAAATAAATTATGAAACAAAGAGGGTTTTCACTTTTTGTTCAAATTCAGCACGCTGTCTAAAAAAAAAACATTTTATTTTTTTATTTTCTTGCGTTGCGTTCTCTTCACACCCTTCTTTTAGCCAGAAAACATTTCGGTAATAGTATTTGCATTGGTTTTGAGTTTCAAGCCTCTAAAAATGCTAAAAAAAAGAGCAAATGCCGATGGTAGGTTTTGACGATTTTCGTGTGTGGCGTTTTTGAACCACTCTCAATGTCAAAGTATTCAAAAGAGAGTTTCGATATTTTTTTTATTGTGATATATATGCAAGTCAGTAAAACGACATTCCATCTACTATTTATTATCCGTCGATCCAATTTTTGTAAAAATCCCCAAGACATGCCTCCGCGAACAACTGTGACCTAAACTGCGGATTTTTTGGTTAGTCGACTATGTTTAGTTTTGTTTTAAATATAATACCACGTTTGGAACCTTTCATTGCCTTTCATATTATGTAAAGTCTGTGTTTTAATCACGTACGAGTACTGAGAAATAAATTATGAAACAGAGGAGGTTTTCACTTTTCATTCCATTTCAAATGCGTTTTGCATTAAGTCAGCACTTTTGTCAATAACGAGAGTGAAAGATTTTTGAATAGCTATTTGTTTAAACTTTCATTTGATATATATTTTATGGTGTAAAATTGAATATACCAAAAATGAAAATTCTTCAAACCTGTTAAATTATCGTCAAAGGGGCCAAATTCTGATTTTTTTACAAAAAACAAAAATATAAAGCTTGTATGAACATCTTGCGCGTTTAATGTAGTAAAAAAAATACTGTAAAAGTTAATTTTTTGTGCGGGTATCTGAGTTTGGCGAAGCTCCCAGACACGCGAACCGCGACGATCGCCCAAATTCCCTAAATCCGCCTTTGGTGTTTTAGAACTTAAAAACAAGAGAATACAAAACAATTACTCAAAAACAGTTTTTAGCTTCGTCCTAGGGAACAATGAGCCCAGCAGATATATGTATTATCTATCGTTTTTGAGATCCCATTCTCCTGCACGATGTAAAATTAGATTTTCCCTCATACTATTCTGTTTGTTCTAAAACTTACTTTAGTCTCGCATGCATAGAAGGGTTAAGACCTTTGAAAAATACGGGCAAAATCGATATTGGTGTATAGTTTGATAAATATCAAATGAGAAACATTTACAAATCTTTCATAAATAACTTGACATACCCTTTAGCAGCAACCATCACTGCAGCACTACAAAGGACACAGTTATCTATCTGTGCCTTTT